>JAHPZR010001168.1:17500-57500 GCA_019787425.1 Platygyra sinensis | reverse complement strand
TAAAACTACATAGATATACAACGTTAACGAAGACTGAGGGCGAAAAAGGTTTAACAAATCCCACATACCTCTTGCTCCAGAAGAACTGTTTACGAGCATAAACAGCGGCCTTATACATCATCCCACCCGAAGCCCTTTCACCGGAATGTGAAAAAATCAAGCAGGGAACGCCCATGAGGTGTGAATTATAATACGCATAACGGAACAGGAAATTTCTACTGTTTCGTAAATTAGCATTTTCTTGAGAAAAAGAGTAGTCATGAAAGCAACGTAAACCCAGATAAACTTACTGCATTTTACATTTTTACATATTTGCCGTTAATGTAAAGTTTGTCGGGCTCTGATCTACTAAAATAAGCACGTTTACCATCCTTCCTGGCATTCTTTAACTTCTCCATTTGGAGTTTTCGCATCTCGTGAATTTCTTTGGGGAGGTCTTCATACATCTTGTATCCTGTGTCCTTGAGTTTCCGTCCGCATTTAAGCACCCGTTCTCGATCTGAAAACCTTAGGAAGCGCGCAATGATGATCCTGTCTCTTCCAATTTCCTTTCTCGGCTTACCCATTCGGTGTACTCGTTGATATTCAATGCTCCGTGCATCTTCGATTCCCAGAACTCTCTCTATGAACTCAGTTAGCACCGCTTTTCTATTTTCGGTGGATCCTTCGCTCCGTTGAATAGCTCCATCTTCTTCCCTCGTTACAAACGTTTCGGGGATGCCTTCAAATTTCAGATTTTCACGTCGACTGTAGGCCTCCAAGTAGAGCAATTTTCTGTGTGTATCGCTGACGTCGTTACTGTTCTTATAAGTCTTAGCTGTCAATTCTTGTACTTGCTCGTCAACGAATACAGTATTCTTTTCTAAAGAAGTGAAATTATCGTCTAAGGCTATCTGTTTCGTTTTCACAGAGTCCACTTCTATCTCCAAAGACGTTACCTTGCTTTGAAGTCCTTTGACTGCTACGTTCAGCTCTTCCATTTTTGCTTCCACGTTGGAAAGCTTCGATAGCACCAAGTCAATTTTGGGTCCGAGTACTTCCATGACTCCGTCTTCGTCACTCGACATCTTAGTCTGAGAATTTGACTCTTTCAGTCTTTTGTCTTCTGGTGACGGCTCCGAATCGCTACGATAGCTACTTTTCCTTTTTGGAGTAATAAATTTTTTTTTTTTCCATGGACGTTTCAACACAGTAGAAAATTGTCCGGTTTACGGAGCTTCGCAAAACACAAACTGAGAAGGCTCGGCCTTGACGCTCGGACAACAAAATCTAACAAGCAGGTGACTCCCTGTTTCACTTTTTTCGATGCCGAAGCAAAAATACCGACACAGGAAAATTTCTCCGACAAAAACTGCGAACTATGTTTTTTTCTACAAAAATTGTCTGTTTAATGAGGTAAAAAGGAAATATATAGAAGATTTGACAGGACGGCGACGAAAAATAAGTATATCCAGGACATAATTACGAGCGGGCGCCGCCTGTTAAAAAAACGGGTATAATGAAGTATAACGGAATACTTGACTTTAGTAGACTAATTTCGTTCATTAAAAGTACACAGAACCAAAACTAAAATCTCGAATTTAACTGAGTAGGTTCGACCTTGAAGCTCGCACAAGGAAACCTAACAAGTAAGTTAACTCACTGTCTCATTAAGTTTTCATATGTCAAAAACATCCACACAGGAAGATCTCGTCGCTACCAATTTCCTGGCTACATCTGCGCATTCATATTTTCTTAAAAACAAATTGCCTGTTAAAAGGGGTGAAAAAATAAATATACAGAAGATGTGACAGAGCAGCGCAGGGATGTTTTAAAAATTATATTTTCGAGTAGTAAAATTAAAGCCTAGACTAAGAAAAAGAGTAAAAATAGCTCTAACGGAATTTCTAACTTGAGAGCGAGCCTAATCTCTTTGTTCAACCAACAATTCGTGACAAGTAGAAACAAGCACAAACTTAAGACTCGACTGAACAGGCAAAGCCTGCATGGAAGCTCGTAAAAAACAAAACGTACGATGGTGGATAACTACATGTCGTATTTATTGTTCATAAAATTATCCGACTAAATTGCAGATTATTAGGGGTAAAGCAAAAAGAATATGAAAGGACGGCCAAAAGATAAAAAAAAAAGAAAACATATATTTTCGAGTTGTAGAATATTTTTTTTAACCCGCCTAGAAAATAAAATTTATATTCAAGCTACCATGCATTGCTTTTTGTTATTTAAGAAATAGAAAACATGTACCGTGTTTCTATCGAGTTATACAAACACCAGTGGATGTTTGGAGAACGAGAAATGCCGCAGGCGGGTATTTCCACAGCCTTTTCGAGTTCTCCCAAACTTTCACGAGTGTTTGTATAACTCGATAGAAACACGAAGTACATGTTTTCTATCTCTTTCAGAAAACACCACGACGAGAAAAAGAAAAACAACTTGTTAACTTTAAATATCAAAATGTAAATTCTCTTTGCTCGCGCCATCACTACTTCAACAGAGCGCGCTGGTTCTGTCTCCATCGAGTTATACAAACACGATTTTTCACCAATCAGCGCGCGTGCTTTCTTAGGACTGTTTTCTAATAATAAATATAGACAAAACAACACGTGCTACCTTAATGGTATAACACTGTTATTCTTTAAAATATGAGCACGACGGTTAATCACTTTGATCACAAATGCATCATTTTTTTCACCACCGATCAAGGTGAATTCACAACAACCAGGAAAACTATTAACCTCTAGCTTTTTTCTTGTCCTTGGAACCTCTGTGTTGATTTTGAGGGAGATAAAACGAAGAATCGTCATTTATCTGTCATTTTTCTAGTTTAGTCTCTATTGGATTTGTCTCGGCTTAGTTTAGCTTAGCTTACCTTCAGTTACAAAATTTCACCTTCTCTCTTAGTCTCCATGTATGAGTGGACCGTGCCAGAACGGTGGATCTTGCGTGTCAGTTTATAAGGACAACAGTTATGTGTGCCTTTGTACCAAAGGATATACAGGGAGTATTTGCCAAACAGGTAAGACGACGATACAACTTATACGAAGATTGCACCACTTGAAATTTTACAGCGAAAAGGCTTCTCGATTTTAATAAATTCGGTTTCTTTCTTTTATTTCTAATGAGATTAAAGTAAATTTTGTCGGGATTCGTCAAAAAATTTTGTTGATCTTACATGTATCTCTGCTTGAGCTTTGATATGAGATGTCAGCCTTAACTCGCAATGGAACTCTATCTTCGCAACTGAAAATATTTGAAATTTTGTTAAAACATTGTTATAATGGTAGAAAATACTTTGTTTTGTTTCATTACCTCAAACTACATGTATTAAGACAGCTAGACTTTTTTTTGTTTTGATGTCATAACGACATCGAAAGATTTTGTAAAACTTTCCTCGGCAATTCAGTTTAATCCTAGTTTTTTCAAACTTTGTTCAAATTGTATTTTTAAATATAAATTTTAACTTATACCCTAAGGCTAAAAGCATAAGAAAGAGGAAAATCCCTCTGTAGATTACAAGATCAGGAACATCAGCGTTTGTATATATGTCTTGTTAGAGAGCTCGTGTAAAGATGACTTTCTCTTTCTTCCCCGTGCATTTGACGGCAAACTAGCAAGAAATTGTCTGCGGAAGAGATATTTCAAGGAGCAGATCCGCTGTGATCCTCTGCGCTCTTGTTTTGAATAAGAATGGCTGTCCTGTCTCCAAGTTGTTGTAATAGTAGACCTTAAGGTAATATAACTTTTAACTGAGTGTGCGTTAACAGTACATCTAAAAATAGTGTTGCTGTGGTTAGTTTTGCTATGGGCTTCGTCAAATCAGCTATTTATTATTTCTCCTCACAATCTTATCTTCATATACACATATCGATGATTGTGCAAGTAATCCCTGTAAGAACTACGGGATCTGTTCAGACCGAGTGAACGGATTCAATTGCAGCTGCGCACCAGGATTTCATGGAAGCCTGTGTGAAAAAGGTACCTGTTCATTTTTCTTCATATTTTAGGAGATTTGGATCTCTTTATAAGTTGCTTACAGTCTCATATTTTTAGTTTTTTTGAAAAAGGTGCAAGCATTTTTTCTGTTATAGTTGTTGTTTTTGTTTTTTGTTGTTGCAGATTGGATCGAAAACAACTGCCTTGTCCCTTAAAACAGATATCGATGACTGTGCAAGTCATCCCTGTAAGAACAACGGAGCCTGTACAGACCGAGTAAACGGATTCAATTGCACCTGCGCACCAGGATTTAACGGAACACAATGTGAAACAGGTAACTGTAGCCAAATTTATGTATTTTCCTTCATATTTAAGGATTTTTAGATCCCTTGTAAATTGCTCCAAAATATTTCATGCCAATAATGGGGCCGTACTGCTGAAAATTGATCGTCAGGTTTTCAAATGGTTTATTTGCTAATTGTCAACCACTTGATTAGTAATAATAACGAACAGATCTTTCCATGATCACCAATTTCTGCATAGAAGCATGAGACCCATACAGTTTTGAAGTACTTTCAGTCGCAAGTGGAAGTTAACTCTTTCACATACTGTCTAAATCGTGTTGAATAAGAATGGCTGTATTGTCTCCATGTTATTTTGGATGACCGTTATTAACTGTATAACTCATCTCTTAAACAGATATCGATGACTGCGCAAGTCATCCCTGTAAGAACAACGGGGCCTGCACAGACCGAGTGAACGGTTTCCACTGCAGCTGCGCACCAAGATTAAAAGGACCATTATGTGAAGCAGGTAACTATATCCAAAATTAGCTTAATTTTCTCTCTAGCGGACGTCCGCCAGCGGTGCACCATGGGTAAAAATTCTCGTAACTTATCGATGCGAAGATTTTTGGCTATGGCGTCACCTTGTCTACGGTCGTCGACTGTCTGGCCACTACATGTAAACCGATATGAACTATCACACTGTGCAATCACGCCATTATAGTGCAGAGTTTTTGGTTTCATTCACAACGTAGAAAATTCCCCCTTATTGCCTTAAAATGAATAAAAACAATGTTCTAAAGATCACTGCCTAGAGAATCAAAAAAACCTTTGCTGGTGTACAACACCTGATCGGAAATTTTCTTTCTTTCGATGGTCTCAAAAACATGACGATGAGGAGATGCGCTTTAATTTGGACAGTGTTTTGAACTGATCGCCGTATTAATGCAACTTTTTAACACTTCATAAAACAATATGGTAATGCACAGTATGTCTTCGAAATTGGATTCTATTCTTTCAAGGACTGGTAAAACTACGGCCGATAAAATGACTGCATAGTTATACCTGCACAAATATTATTCAACATGACGACGTTAAGGACGTTCGCGCCCAAAAACTTCCCACGCACAGATTTATTTTAAACTTCGTCTGCAGGCAGAAAATGATAAGTTAAGATTAAAAACGTAAAAAAAATCGGGGGTCACCGAACTCGTTTTGAAGATAAGGCGTATCAGAGATCATAGCATTTCTAGGATTTCCAGTCATTTGAGGCGATTTTGCTCAGATTCATTACTATCGGCATATAGTTAATTTGAAGAATCATATCTAAGTTATGTGTGTTTAACACTGCACATATAGGCCTATTTGATAGATCTTTGCTACATATGTCAATAAATCAGCTAGAATTAGCCTTAAAAAATACAACTTCTAAGTTACGCACACCTGTATCCACGTACAAATTCGACCCTATTTGAATAGCATATGAGAAATAATTAAAACTTCCCACGTACAGATTTTTTTTGTTTTTTAGTGTAATGGAAAGAATCAGAAAAGGAAGTGATCTGTCGAAAAAAAATTGGGGGTCACCGAGCATCCAACAAAAATATTCGCACACAAAGTTAACGTAAAGGTCATCAGCTCTATATTTTGTTGAGTTTTCGACTCCGTGCGCGCGCTTGAAAATGACGTGGCACGCTCGTGACCAATGAATAGCGTGCGCACCAGAGATGCGCAGTAGCAATGGGCGCAAACGTCCTTAAATGCAAAACCTTTTCGGAATTTTGCACGTTTTTCTGCTTCTAAAGGTATTTGCCAGCGTTTCCTTGAATTTCATTAACAATCTTAAACAAAGTCTTTAAACTATTTTTTTTTATTCAGCCACCTTTTGTTGAGAATTTTATATTTGAAAGCGAACAAGATTTGACGTTAGCACAAAGGTGGTTTGTTTAATGTGATTATGGACGTTTCCTCCTTTTGTTTGTTCAGTGTAACAAACTGACGTTAGCTTTTTATGCGTCTGTCTTCTTTCCGATGATAAATTGCGTCAAAGCATTGTCAATGTGGCTCTGGAAGCACGAGCCGCTGTTATTGTTTTCAGTCTTCAATAACAAGACCACACAATGATAAAAAAAAAACCGAGAATAAAATGAGGGGAAAAGACTCTGTTAACTTGCCGCAAAAAAAGATAAGTAAATTTTGTTCAATAGGCGCGAACATTGTCAATAGCTTTTTTCTTAATTGTATCTCTAACGTTTGGTGTAGTTTGAGATTACTACAGCTTAAAATGTGTAGGGCAAACAATGTAAACAGGATACCCCACCAAAACGTTAAAAACTGAAATCAAAGATCTCGCTAACCTTGGATTAGCTTAATTAGGCCGCCTTGAAACAACACGCAAGCAGCACGCGAGGAATTATACAGCTATTGTAAAAGAGGATTTCCGATTCGACTTAAACCCCACAAAGCTAAGCCTGGTGCATGTGAAAATAAGTTTAATTTACAGGTAAATGAAATCTCATTTTCATATGAAAGAATGGTAACCAAGAGTCGTTTTAAAAAAGAGGCTAAAGATAATTCGGAAGTGGCCTAATCATTCGGTTTGGTAAACGGCTTATTGGTGAATTTCATTTCATTGCAGTGCATTGTATTATTATTGTCTTATATCATATTATATATATATTTTTTCTCTTGCATGCATGGAACGTTCATCAATATTCGCGAAAATTTAACCAGACCCTTCCCCCCACCTTAAATAATGTCGTGCATAGACAACGCAAATTTGAAAAAAAGTCTTTTCAGGCCTCTACAAAGTTGTCATGTAACAGATAAGATTACATAAATTAATAACAATCACAACAAGAACAACAACAACAAATAATAATAATAATAATAATAATAATAATAATAATAATAAGAAGAAGAAGAAGAAGAAGAAGATGCAGACGGCGTGTCTCTCAGGGACTCTAAACATTGCTCGCACTTTTAAAGTGATAACTTAACTAGTAGGCGAACTCTGAAAAGAAGGACAATCTCATACATATATCAACTAACATATATGTTTTGAAAACATGTATGCTAGATTTTCTAGTCTCGGACTATCAACGAAATCACAAAGGAAACAGAAAACTACAATCAAAATAGTTGAACAGCGGAGGAAGCAGAATCGGTACCTTATAAACTCATATAGTCTTCGGCCATCGTAGCTTTATTAAAAATATAGCAAAAACAGCGGTGACAAATATTTTTAAACCATGCATGCACTTCGTGAACTTGACGTTTCTATGGAGGTATATCTATGACAAGATTCAATACGCAGGAATTGATATCAAATTATCCAAATTGTACATGCATCAATCCAAAGCTGAATAGCAACAAGCCAATTCCATGTTCCAAACTGGGAATGCATCCAACCGAAGCTGAAGGGCAAAAACCTGTTTCGGGTATCATGCAGCTAGTCAAAATGCAGAAAAGCATACTGAGTGGTAAATGGCATAACGCAAAGAGCATAACGCAAATAGGCATAACGCAAAGAGGCATAACGCAAATAGGCATAACGCAAAGAGGCATAACGCAAAGAGGCATAACGCGAAAAGGCATAACGCAAAGAGGCATAACGCAAAAGGCATAACGCAAAGAGGCATAACGCAAAAAGACATAACGTGAAAAGGCATATCGTAAATAGGCATAACGCAAATAGGCATAACGTAAATAGGCATAACGCAAAGAGGCATAACGCAAATAGGCATAACGCAAAGAGGCATAACGCGAAAAGGCATATCGTAAATAGGCATAACGCAAAGAGGCATAACACGAAAAGCATAACGCAAATAGGCATAACGCAAGGAGGCTTACGCAAAAAGGCATAACGCAAATAGGCATAACGCGAAAAGGCATAACGCAAATAGGGAGCTCTTAAAAAGAAACGAAAGGAAACATAATCACTTTCCAAACCATTTTCTCCTGTCGTAATAGTTCAGTAAAAATTCTCCTCAAATATTGAGTCAAGACATTTTGAGTGGAAGAAGGTATCACCCTCTTGCATACCATCTTCTCAGAGCACTGACCAAAAGATACGAAGGCTCTTGTTGTTCGACGCATGCCCAGTTCCTGCTTACGGCCGCTGATTATTTCACGTTAGGCCTTTTCGCGTTATGTCTTTTTGCGTTTATGCCTCTTTGCGTTATGCCTATTTGCGTTATGCCTCTTTGCGTTATGCCTATTTACGTTATGCCTCTTTGCGTTATGCCTCTTTGCGTTATGCCTTTTTGCGTTATGCCTCTTTGCGTTATGCCTTTTCGCGTTATGCCTCTTTGCGTTATGCCTCTTTGCGTTATGCCTATTTGCGTTATGCCTCTTTGCGTTATGCCTATTTGCGTTATGCCTCTTTGCGTTATGCCTATTTGCGTATGCTTCTTTGCGTTATGCCATTTACCACTCAGTATGCTTTTCTGCATTTTGACTAGCTGCATGATACCCGAAACAGGTTTTTGCCCTTCAGCTTCGGTTGGATGCATTCCCAGTTTGGAACATGGAATTGGCTTGTTGCTATTCAGCTTTGGATTGATGCATGTACAATTTGGATAATTTGATATCAATTCCTGCGTATTGAATTTTGTCATAGATATACCCTCCATACGTTTCGTATGCTAGTCGACATACGTTCCAAACTTTAGACTGCATCAATAGTGGTCTCGAACCGTACCTACACAGAAAACACCTGCAGTAGAAAATTAAGACGTTTGGAACAGAAACTGTCTGCAAAGTGACACAATGGAAAAGCTTTCCCAAGAAAGTAAAAGTTTCCTTTATTGCTGACATTGTAATCCAATCCTAGCTGTAACTCCTGAATACACATGGTCTTATACACCTGAAGCAAAAACGATTTTGAGTTTTTCGTATATAGTTAAAAGATTTTCCCTCCTACCGTGCGACTCTTTATGATCGCAGTATTCTTATTTATGTTCGCGGTTTTTACAGTGCGTGGCGCGCAACTCACAAACACCACACCGGTGCTAGATTCCGCTAAAAATCATCTTATGTAATCAATATGCTGGCGAGAACCCTAAAGCTAGCGAAGCCGTAAAAAAAAAATGAAGAGAAGCTAGAAGCGATTCTTAAACTGTTGCAAGGAGGCGCGGCACGCATCCTACAGTTACAGGTTGGCAAACATCAGGGAAAAGGCTTAAACATTGACGAAAGAAGATAGGATTAATTGTAGTTGCGGTCTGTATAGACTCTTTTAAGATAGTACGGGCAAGTTTTCGAACAAAAATAATGCAATAAAACTCACAGGTGATTGAAAGATACCGCCACTCCTTTAATCTTCTATCGCGTTAAGATTTTACTTATAGAATGAAGGCAAATAATTGTTCCTGACTAATAAATTCTTAAATGTACCTCTGCATTGTTTATGTGATCGTTTTTGATTTAACTGTTCTTCAACCTCTCAACAGTGCGGTATAAATACATAACTTTTTAAGGAGCTTTTAGGATGGCCTAATAAATTACCTAAAATTCATGTGGCTTATAAATATATTTTTTTTCTTTTAGCATCCACTTGCAAGGAACTTTATGACGAGAACCTGTAAGTACAGGCTTATTGAAATATTGCCGATTTCACAACTTTGTCCCCATCAGGCACACATCTGACTCGTTCGAATTGTCATATATCGTATGTTCACGTGAAGTTTTGTTCTCAGCTTTAACAACAACATCAAAAGAAAGGTTTAGACTTTACTACGGGTTCTATTCAATGGATTTAAATTAAAATTTGACCCATTGCGACAGGAACAACTGTAGATAGCCAAGTCCGTTCGTTTACGGGATTAAAATTCCATGCTTACAGAAATGACTGGAAGGCATCGACTCAAAAGATAATTCTGATTACTTAACAAAGTAGCGGCCGCAAGGATTAATCTACCTACTGTAATTAAGGTGATTCCCTAGTAAAATAATGCGCCATAGATTTCCAATGAAACTTGGTATGCTGTTGATACAGTACAAGGAGATGTTAAAAGCGTAATAAAATGAGACGGTAATCGTGCTTGATTTCGTGCCACAATACTGACAAATATGGTTATTTAGGCGACTTCTGGTAATCTCAGTGTGCAACACATAAACTCGATTATTTTTCGATGCAGCGCGTTATGTGACAGAGTTTGACTTTCATTGATTGCCTATTCATCTACATCCCGGAAAAAATGTCTTCAAATACCCTGCACATGATTTGGACATGCGCTTTTTGGACCGTAATGTCTCCCCTGTAGAATTTGTTTCATTTCCAAAAAAGGAGCCATAGATTTCTGCTAATTTTTTTTCAGCTACTGAGGATACTGTTCTTATTGAAATTATGAAATAAACCTATAGGTCACCGTGCTCGTTTCAGAAGAAAAAGCATTTATTTCTGTATCGAACTCAGCTATGGAAAATCTCTAATATCTCTTATAGGATGTATGTGTACACGATCGACCACGCGCTCATTTGCACGCGCTAATGACGCGAAAATCGTGCGCAGTAGAGATGCACGCACAAACTTCGTCTTCGTAAGCTGAAAACCATAGCTTTATCTTCAATTTAACAAACCCAATAAACAAAATGTATCAATGAAATAGCTTCATTGTGTGTAGATCGTAGATCAAGTCAAATGGCTTTTTTTTGTCTTCGCCAAAGTGGGCAAAGGCGAGGCAAAGGCGAGGCAAAGGCGGTAAAAGACCAGCTTTTGCGTTATGTTTAAATATTTTAAAATAAAAAAAAAACAGCTTTTAGTTATTATATAATAAAATAAATAATAAAACAAAAAGATTCCATGCTGCCGTGCGTCTGTTCAGTAATAGATCACAGATGACGTCAAAATGTGGGAAGAACAAAAAGTGGCACACGAGGCGTAGCCGAGTGTGTCACTAATGTGCTTACCACATTTTGGCGTCTTCTGTGATCTTTTCTGAACAGACGCAAGCCAACATGGAATCTATTTGTTTATATAATAACGAAAAGCCTTTTTTTATTATTTCAAAATATTTAAACATAACGCGAAAGCCGGCCTTTGCCCCGCATTTGCCCACTTTGGCGAAGACGACAAAAAGCCATTTGACGACATGATCTATGATCTCTACAAAATGAAGCAATTTCATTGGTGGCTATGCGTAGCAAAGAATTGTGATTCGTCGAGAAAAATCACGCCACTGTCAAACCTGATTAGAGCGTCGCTTCTCGCGGAATGAAAACTTACAGTAGCACAATTGAGCTGCGAAATCTACCAATCTTGAAGAAAATGATGGAAAAATCAAGTCAGTTTTTGTCATCGGAGCAGCCCTGTGAGCCGAAAAGCTTGGCCGTTGCCTTGAAAATTACAGAGGTGGAAAAAATACCCTCGGAAAACTTGTGGTTGCGGTTAACCTACAGGCCATTTCATTCGAGTTTTGAACGAAAGGAGCGTAAATGACGGTGGAGATTTTTGTCTTTTGTGGTTGGTGATGCTCAAATCAGCTTGATATAGGGTCGGAGACACATTTTAGCCGCGATACTGATGATCGTGAGCTGTGGCTAACTATACTTAGCTCGCTACAGTGCCCAGAAACGGACAAAGCATTCGCATCGGAAAGCAAAGTTATGCACTTTATTTATATTACCGATTTTAAGAAGGGATGTTTTCATGTTTCTTCCCTGACATCAATCAGTGTGTTAACAGTTGTTTTGACACTGGGAAAAGTTGAATTATTTACATAAATTAATCTCAGAAATATTTAGTTCATGGTTTGTTAAATTCGAGATAAAGCAATGGTTCTCGGCTTACCAAGACCAAGTTTGTACGTGGTTTAGTCTCGCTCGACTGCAGACTGAGACTGCTCGAAAATTATTTCTGTATCATTTTCTAAAAGAAACTGGCTTCTCGAACCTGTTCAATGCCTTGGCAAGACCTTTTTGTACCTTATCTTTTGGCCAGTCACGTAAAAAATTATCTTAATTCTCAAAACTTTCCGCCATTTTAAAACGGTAGAGGGAAAAACTTTGTAATGATGACGTCAATCGTGCATCTGTCCTCTAATAGATCATAGGCGAGAACCAATCAAAATGCGAGAATACTTTGGGTTATCATATAAAACTCAATAGTCCACGCTATGGCGTTTACCATTTGTTAATTACGACATTCACCACTATATTATATTGCAATTTCATTTTTATTAGTTAGTAACATCTAAACCTGATGAAAGCTCGTGTCAGCCTTGCAGTAATCTTTGACTTCTCATCGTTTTGATAGATTGGTAAGATTTTCTATTGCTTTATTAGTGGCAAAGACAACAAAGCCTACACACTGAAAGTAGGGTCTATGAAGATTCCTGTGTATTGCCACATGACCAGTGTTGGCCTTGGAACTTGTGGAGGAGGCGGATGGACCTTGGTCATGAAGACAGATGGCACAAAGGTAACATAGTTCAATTACGCTCCCTCCCCCCCACCCTTAAGGGACGCGCGTATTTACTTCCACCTCTCATAAACAGGTCTCTTGTCCAAGAGGGGAGGGGGGGGGGGGGGCTTAACTGAGATGGGGGCTTCTTTTAAAACTGATTAAACCAAGCTATCCTGAAGCAATTTTGCTAAAGACAGCTCAAAATTAACACTGACAACTCACTAACTAAAATCTTAAACGCGGTAGATTGTTCTCGCTTTTCTTTGAATTACAAGTATGGCAACATACAGTAACAAGCTAAGACCCGGACAGGCAGTTCATATACAGGTTTTAACTAACTGTGGATAAAGTTTGGCTTATACTTTTTGTACAAGGAAAGGACCGGTAGGAACCTATTAGACAGGGCGGCGATTATCGAATTTCGCTTTCAGAGGTAGGGGGATTCGAGGAGAGCTGAGAGCTGATTAGACAATGGGCTTCTTCGAGACAGTGGGGCATGATAGAGCCTTTACGGATCAAACACGATATTTGTCTCAAATAAGAAGCGCACACTTGATAGGCCTAGATTTCGTAGGAGGAATTCGCCTTCCAATCCAATCAAAAAGCTCGGTTCAAAATGAAAGAACGAGTAAATAAAGATAAATTTCATCAAGTGATCACCAGATTCAAATTTTTGAAGATTTGATCCTATGACCAAATTATCCTACCCTGCAAGCAATTGGTTTCTCCTACTCCAAACGAGAGAGAAACCACTGCGACAAACCGTTCGTACCTTTGAATTAACCGCCGTCCAGCGCCATGGACGAATAAATAAACTTTGAACTGGTAAAACTGGTTTAAAAGTTGGTTTAGGCTCGCGACACGTGCGCTCAACAACACAACTGCTGCGCTTAAGCGAGCCCGCCGTGTAGCGATCAAGGTCCAAGTCCATTGCGTAAATCTGGGTTACGATGCTGAAAGACTTTTCATAATTATTTGAGACTGTGCTGTACATCGCTAGAATCTGGTGTTTCGCGTGCTCGTCTGTTTTCAATTTTGATCACGTCCAGTCGCTTGAAGGAGCTTTTACAAACCTGCTTGGGATCGTATTTAATAGTCCTAGTTGTTTTGAATTGTTGTTTGGAGTGTTGTGTTCATCGACCAGCTCAGCTCTCCTGCCCGAGAGAGGGCAAGAAAGTCTTAAATTTAAGCTTTATATTTAGACCACAAACTAGAAATATACAATGGTTCGAGGAAGGTTTGGTTCGTTCTTTTGTCAGCGCTTTTGGCGAGAAATTTGCATTCTTTTGTACCGAAACACTTCCAGGGAAAAATTTCAGAAAGTGACAAATGAAATAGGCCATTTTCGGATTCGCTTTTGCGTCTGTTTCAAAGCGAGTCTAAGTGCGAAACCATTCTTATGAAAATGACTTTGATTTGCATGGAGATTAAACTGCGTGCAGAACTCATTTTGATATGAAAAGTTTCGCACTTACACTTGTTTTGAAACAGAGGCACAACAGATTCGGAAATGGCCTATTGACATCAAATGCATTATATGGGGCGTGACGAACTCGCTCAAGCTCGATAAAAAAGCAGACGGTTGCTCTCAGTGGTTTCTCTCTTGTTTGGCGTAGGAGAAACCCACTGCCCGCAGGATAAATTATCCCAGTTGGAGGTAAAGTAAGATACACGGAAACCATTCAACGGTTTCACTCTATTACAAATAAGTTTAGTATAAATTTAATAATACTATGTAATGCTATTACAAGTAAATAAGTTACAGAAAATACAAAAAGTGCATGGCTGGAGAATAATTGAGGAAAACTAAATTCTCATACAAATAATTTTCTTCAATATTAAAATAAACATTCCAACAATTAAGAGGTAAAATTTAAATGCAGCCTAAAACTAACCTGATTAAATTGCATATTAAAATCGACACTAAAAAAATTGCAAAAACAAATACGGCCCAAAGCTAACCTAATTAAATTGCATACTTGTCGCACGCTAGTTTCACTTGATTTAAAATTGACATAAACTATCTAATAAATAGGACTTAAAACTGCTTAATGGAGGTGCGTGCATAACGTTTGATGGAATACTATTGCAATCTGTTACGAAGCAATTGAAAAATGACTGATGGCTAAGAAGTGGACAAATTTTAACATGGTAAACTTCAGAAAGCTACTGGTGTGTGGCTTTTAAGCTCTTTACATGACAACAGAATTTATGGGGTGTTTTTTTTATTGATATCCAGAATACCTTTCACTTCTACTCCAACCTCTGGAGCAACAAGAACGAGTGAAATCTTCCAGGAGGAAAGACTGGGCTTGATTCACAGGAGACCAAGCTACCAACCTATTGGAACACATCTTTCTCCAAAATCTGTCTCGGTATGAAGATCGGCCACCAGATGAAGTTCACTATCATCAACGTGCGCGCCAACTCTCTGTACTTCCAGATTGCTGACGGGCATTACCGTGCCACCTCACTTGGCCGTAACACGTGGAAGACTCTGATTGGTTCACAGGCCTCCTTGCAGTACAATTGCAACTGTAACAAAGAAGGTTTCATTGCTGAGTGCAGCTCTGGCTTTTCCAGAACAAGAATTGGTTTCGTTGGGAACGACCAAAACGCTTGTGACAGTTGTGACTCCAGAATCGGGTTTGGTACTGCAGGATCTCCCGACGATACCAACACGTGTGGGAACACAGCTTCGTCAACTCCAGACAATGGCGACATGAATATAAAAACCATGGGCTACATCCTAGTTCAGTAACACACAGACAGACTTCACGGCGACACAATCATCGTCCATAACACCAGCTTGTTAGAGAAAGTAGAAGCCGTTGATTTTTGATAGTGGTGGAAAGTTTAATACATTAGATTTCAAAGATTTGTATAAATGCCGAGATTAAAATAAAAATGCTCTTGCAAGCCCAAAGTCTGATTGTTTCATAGGCAAAAATTTCTTTTTTTCATTCAATGAATCAGAAACAGGGGTGAGCCTCGATAGAAATGCCGAGCAAAGCATTGCACGGCATCAGAGGCAGTAGAACGTTTTCAAACATGGGGTGGGGGTGGGGGTGGCTCATCGTTGAACTAAGCGCATTCCTCTACCTGTTTTTTCGTTTGCCCAAATAAACTTCTTTGCGATATGTACAGTGTTTAAAGTGTTTACAATGGACTTCAGACAATGCAGCAGGAAAAATTTGTTTAGATAGATGAGCTTTCTTCATAGTCGCTATGAAGGTTTTTAGTCTCTGTTGGGAACAATTTGTGCCCTCGAAGTCGTCGATGGCAAGGGTAATGCTAAATACAATCTTAATTGGGGGGTTTTGACATGACTCACTAAAATTTAAGCTACAAAGCTATTAATCCTCCTGTAATTTTACTTCCATGATGATTAAGAGCAGCTACAATCTACTATTCATACAAATTTTTGCTCCGAATGGGTTCTTGGTTTTGTCATAGACCACACTCGAATTTCTAAGCTTTTCGGTTTGACGCGGCATTTACTTGACGGCCCAGAGATTGTCAGGATCGTTTAAAAAAGTGACTTATTTCGGGGAATTTGGCTATCTGAACAGTGTTATATTAGGAAAAGTATTATTCTAATGTTTTTTACTTCCTCGAGAGACAAATCCACTCTTTTGAATTGCAGTAAAACTCTTGTTGGTTTTTCGGCCACCATCATTATAATTTCAATCCGATTATTATTATTATTATTATTATTATTATTATTATTATTGATTTAATAATTTGCTGTTCTAACTGTTTTATAATATATAATAATAATAATAATGATAATTACTCAAATAATCTTTTAGCCTTTTTAATCTTGTAAGTAATTATTGTGAAATTCTTATTATTTTTTATAACAATAAAAGCTTTATTTATTTCACATAATCCGTAAAAATACACTCAATGAAAAAAAAAAAAATTAAGGTTACAGTAAACCTTCAGATCGGCAATTTTCTTCAAATTTCGATTTTTTTTGGCTTAAGTAATGATCCAAATGAAATCTCTGATGTAAAAAAGAAATCGTTGAAAAAGTTTAAATATTGGCAGAGAATTGGCTGTTTTAAGTTTTGGCCGGAAGTAAAATTTACCCGTCTGATTGACGCATGTAACGCTGTTTTCTCGAATCAATTTTTTTCACTTAAAGCGGACATTGTAAAGAGCGAAAACTCATGGGGAATTTGTTCGATTGCCCTCAAATTTTGACAGTGGGTATAATAACACATAAAAAAACAAAAAGGTGACTGCAAATTTTTTCTTTCGAAATATTTTTTCAATGGGGGCGATTTTTGTATGAACACTCTTCTCCCACCTGAGGAACTGAAGACCAACGCCGGAAGAGTCTGTTACTTCCCACACTTTGACCTATATCACCTTCAGAAACCGGCCAAATTCGAATACTCTTTGATTGCAGTGCTTTTTCCCAAGATCAGTCTCTTAACAGACACCCCTTACAAGGTCCTGGTATGATGAATGGTCTGATTGGTGTACTTTCGCGGTTTCGAAAAGAGGAAACAGCAGTAACATGCGCCATAGAACAAATGTTTATAGTTTTCATGTCAACGCCGAGCACTGAGACTTTCTGAGATTTCTGTGGTTTAAAGAAAACGATCAGAATATCGCATAAACGTCCATCTTCGTCTTTTCGCCAGGCGTTTGCCAACTTTGGCCTCAAAGCAACCACTGAAAGTGGTCAAGATCTGTTTGGCCAAGCTGCAAACTTCCTACAGAACGACTTTTATGTAGACGATGGATTAAAGTATTTTACTACACCAGAAAATGCCATTGATATCGTCAAAAGCACGCAAGCCATGTGTGCAGCTGTCAATTTGCGCCTACACCAATTTGCCAGTAACAGTAAAGACGTGCTGGAAGCCATGGCTGTTGAAGATTGCTCCAAAGACTAAAAGGATCTGGTTCTTCGTCATGATGTCTTGCTTGTCCAGCATTCTCTGGGTAAATATCAGTGCATCGAATGCGACACCATCGGATTTCTAATAGAGCTTTAAGACAAGCACCTTACTCGTCGGGGCATTCTGCCGACTGTCTGTTCCGTGTAAGACCCGTTAGACATTGCAGCGCCAGTCATCTTGGTTGGAAATCCGTTGCTCCAAGAACTGTGCCGTGACGGCATCGAATGTTTTGTATTAAGTATATTAGTCAGTAGTTTCACTAGCAACCTTTGTGGCTTCCTTTGGTGTTGATATATGGAATCCCATGAATGTGGGTTCCCACTCCACTGATGAGCAATCACGTGATCAGCGGGTAAAAAGGAAAGTAGTGTACGTAAGGGTGGGAATGTGTAAAGATATAAAATTAACATAAGGTAGTGGTAAAGTTAAGGGAGCGACCTCTGAAACAACAGCACACTCCAACTCAATTATGATAAAAATGTATTTAAAAAAAAATTGATGAAAATAACCAAAAAAAAAATTAAGTAAAAATAAAATTAAAATGTTATAACAAAGCAACCATGAGCATACGTCAAGGAAAGGGGGGTTAAAATGTTGATATGGAAGGGAAGTTAGGCGGTAACGATTTCTGGTTGAAGGATGCTTGGCATGCGTTGGTGCTTGGGATGAGGTAGGGTGATATAGTGAGAACAAGGGGGTTAAAATAGAGACCAGAATTACCATTCCTGGAGGAAATTACGATTACAAGATGTGTCAAACCTACCGGTTTCGATGAGCCAGTTGCAATTGAGCTGCACAGTTTCTCTGATGCCAGTGATGAAGGCCTTGGACAGGTAACCTATCTTCACCTGGTGAACAGCTCCAACCAAGTACATGTCAGTTTCCCAATGGGTAAAGCTCGAGTCACCTCATTGAAGCCGATGTCGATTCCATGTCGTGAACTTATCGCTGCAGTAAATTCAGTCAAAATGGCAACGAAGCAAAGCGTTTCCATAATGATGTCGGAAACCGTGTACACCCCATCCATAACAGTTCAAAACCACAGCAGTGGCACTATGTCGCCAACACAGATAACCCAGCTGACGTTGCCTCACGAAGAACGACCGCCAAACGACTTCCAAAACATGAACTGCGGTTTAAAGGCCGGAAATTCTTGTGGAAGAACGATGTGAACACGAACCAGCTGGTTCCTGATCTGAAGCCCGAAGATGAAGAAGTAAAGAAAGTCAAAACGGCCGTTCTTATCACGGACCAAGTTATGCCCAATAGCACAGAAGCGAAATATTTTCCAGAATTTCTAGAGCTAGAACGCTTCAATCATTCATCGTCCCTTTGTCGCCTGTAAAGAAGCATCATGCGTATTCAGAGAATGATTGAAAAGAACTGTCGTAAGACTTGCTTCTGGTCCCCCTACTATTGAAGAAATGCGCTCAGCAGAAGAACTAATCATCAAGTCAGTACAGTATTGGTATTTTGGCAAGGAGATTCAAGTAGTCCAGAACATCAGCAGAAAAATCGCACGTTCCAAAACCGTTAGAGTGCCTACAACAGAAATAAAAAGCTGAAGCTGACTAGTTCGCTCTTTAGACTTGACCCATTTCTCGATGAAAAGAGAATGTTCAAAGTAGGAGGCCGACTCCAGAAAGCCGCCCTAGCATTTGAAGTAAAGCACCCTATTGTTTTGCCTAAGAAGAGTCAGATCAGATCAGACAGTATCAATGCTAACAACAACATCATCAAGGCTGTGGTATGACCCACAGCGCACTCAGACAAGCCGTTTATAGGTTTATAAACGGACGCTCCTCTGTTTTCCGTGTTCTCCAAAAGTGTACCATCTGTCGTAAACTCCGTGGACCTGCTCAAATTAAAAAGATGGCGAACCTTCCCGAAGAACGCATTACTCCCGCCGCACTTTTTACATACTCTGGTATGGACGTTTTTGGCAATTGGCACGTTAAAGAGGGCCGAAAAGAACTCAAGCGCTGGGTTTAATTTTCACCTATCCTTGTTCCCGGACTTTACACTTTTTGAACTTAAACTCAATGGAAAGGGATACATTTATTAACGTGCTCAGGCGATTCATCAACCGAAGAGGCAAAGTCCGTGAATTGAGATGTGACCAATGGACGAACTTCGTACCAGGAAGAAATAAACTCAACGCTGCTTTGAGAGAAGTAAACACTAATCCTGCTAAGAGCTTCCTCGTAACTCAAGATTTCGACCTGATCAAATTCAAGATGAACGTGTCGTCGGCAATCCATTTGAGCGGCATATGGGAGGGGCTTATTCGTACCGTGCGCTGAGTCCTCTCTGATATTCTGGAAGACCACGCCCACCAACTTGATTAGAATCACTTCGAACTCTGCTCACGGAAGCAGAAAACATCGCGAATAGCCGTCCCCTTACTTATCATTTTAGCTTCTTCCAGGCGTTCAATTGGTTGGGGCGCAGCGCAAAAAATGGCACGCAAGAAAGCACGATGATGCGCGACCTCTGGCTTGCCCCAACAGACCATCTTCGAGTTGCGTCCATTTTTAAACGAATCTTCGTGCAAAACCTTTGGTATGAAAATTAGTTTGATTTGCATGGGAATAAACCCCTCTGGGCAGAATTCATTTTTATATGAATGGTTTTGCACGAAGACTCGTTTTGAAACAGAGGCAAATGCCAACCTGGAAATGGCCTTTGATCTAAAAGAGTTTCTTGCACTCCCGTTGAAACCTGATTGGCTGAAAATGAATCAAAGACCTGCTTAATGCGACTTTAGGCAACTTTTAAGGTGGCCCAAAACAGTTTCAAGCACATTTAAACACAAACACCCTTAATTTCAGCTTTAAGCGCTTATATCTCAAAAATGGCACGGTGAAATTTTGCCTTATTATAAAATTTTGATAAGCAGGATGAGATGCAACTTTTGGCAAAGTTTAAAAAAATTCTGTAAATGGGGTTCAGAGCCACCTTAAATGTTCACTTAAAATTGGTTCTGCAGTTGCCGCCATATTAGATCGTTTAGGAGTTCCGGTTTCTTCTTCCCACGAACCTCTGGCTCCTCACTTGTGCTTCTTGCTGTTTACCATGAGTTGGTTTCCAATTGTTGTTATTAGTTACTTGAACCAAAGACAAAAAATTATGAATCTTTGGAAAAAACTGAGGACGCGGACTGCGCTCTTCAAGAAACGTGCCACCGCACACCGAGTCCACGCATGCGCCCCATGAGGCTTGATGCGATGAGACTAAATGGCGAGAATCTGAAACTGAATCATCTTCAACGTACTTATTCCGGATTTTTTTTAAGTTTGTTTTCTTCCTTCATTCAAGGTTTAACTTAGGAAAATCCCAAACTTGAAGTCACTGAATTGGCCTAGCTGTCTTTTATTTCGAATAAAGAGATAGTTAACATTTACACAACAATAGCTCTTCTTCAAGTATCTTCAGCCAACATAGGTAAACAAGTTTATTAATATGCGTATTCTATTTCCTCATTAGAAATACGCAATGAAAACAGAAAGAAATTTACATGTGTTAAGTCATCTGTGACGCGAAAAGTGATGTTATTGGCTTACGTCTGACACCAAACCATTGTTTAATTGTGATCCATATCATGCCATCCTTCATTAGTCGCTGTTAGCTATCGCTGGAGCTTTCTTAATTCGATCAGTCACCTCTGGTACTTATTCAATGTTATATTGACTTGTATCTAAGCCTCATTAAGTGTCGATATCCGTTACAGGCAAAAAATGAGTTTTTCTCTGCTTTTCGTTCTCGTGTCATGGATTTCAGTAATGTTTTGTCCAACTCGGGCGCAGGGTGAGTTTAAAAATTTCTTCTTTACTTACTTATCGTAACTTAAGTTTCTTCGGTTTGGCTAAAGATGGCTGCAAAAGGAATCTTGATAATTTTGGAAACCAGTCTCTAGTCGGATGTTATGCCTAATCTGTTCGATATTCCATCACATTCTTTCATTTTTTCTTAAAACTGTGTTAGCGCCTAGGCTTAAAGAAATCTTTAATCAGCCACCGATTGTACCTTACAGGAAGAAAAAATCTCTCAAGGACATGCTTGTCCGCGCCAAACTTCCTTCAACAAAACAACAATCATAAAAAGAACGAATTATTTTCGCTTCGAAAGAAATTTGCATATGATCACTGTTAACGACTCTATACGGGGAATCATGCATACGCATTTTTGCCGAATTCAAAAATAGTCAAAATAACTGATCATTTGTGCTAGATCCTCAAGTTGTCATTCCACTATTACGAGCGTAGAAGCTGTGGAATCGTAGCCTTTATTTAACCTAATTTTGTCTAGCGAAAGATCTGTGTCTCGAATATTCTGCCGTCCAATTTTGACAACTAAGAAATATCTAATTTGAAGGTTTCGTTTGGATTGGGATCCAAGATGGTCATTGATGATCTCCGATTAGCTGTGGATTTGGAAGTGGTGTGATAACATGCTACACGCAGTTGTGTTCATAACTATTCCATTCTTGAAAAAAGACGCACTGTCAGTATGTTACATAAAGAAGTGAACGACTCTTAGACTAGCTTTACCTATAAGTTGGGTAAATCGAAACTTGCATGTTTGTCTAAAACCACCCGCGCAATGCAGGCAAAGTCGCGCAGTCAACAGAACTGTGTTCGTTCTTTCTTTGAAGCTCATACTTGAATGTTGATATGTTAAGGACGTAGATAATACATATTCTGATAATCGAGATAAAAGGGTGATTTTTTCGTCTTTTTCTGTTACTCTTTTTCCCATTGAAAAGGAATGTAGAATATTGAAGTATTAAATAATCTTTAATACAAGATCGCGCAGCGGGTTATAATCACCTGCCTCTTTTAATAATTTATATAAATTAAAAGAAAAAAAAAATGTGTTTCAACCAAGTTACGGCACCACTCGTGAAAGTATCGGAAAAAAGTATAAAAAACTCCATATGAAGACAAAAATATATTCCAATTTTTTTTTTTTTTTTCATTTACAGTGTGATAACTAAACTGGCAGTGATCCTGACGATTATCCACTGATTATTTAAATAATAATACCGCAACCAGAAACGTTTTGACTAAAACTCCCGTCACGGTATTAATTAGCCATTTCCATGGCAATGACTTTTCGGTCTCATGGCACGAAACCTTTTCATTAAAACATGATTAGCCCATAATTTCATAAAACAGAGGTTGATAGTTCGAAGAAGCAGTTGCTTTCTTTGGTAAGGGGCGAAATCTGAGCCATGCAACTGTTTTTCAAACTAAACTTGAAAATCTTGAACAGCGCTTTATGTTGGCTGAATATTAATATGCCATCTGCATAGACAGGTGACAAAACCAACTTAACGTTAATATTTTACTGATGTGATACCAAGTTCTCTCAGAAAAAGTTATTGCAAAATGTGTGATGAGTAGTGATGATAAGTTTTTTTTGACCTCGGCGAGGGGAAGACTTAATGACATGCCGCTACTTACTCTTCAAAAAATCCAATTTAAGTTTGAGATCTTTTGAAGTCCTCCGTTATTTTTCATTAACATAAGACTTCGCAGTGTTCAGCCTTTTAAACAATTGTACTTTTGATTTATTTCGAATGCCACGTAAACGATTTAAGCATCAGTGTCGAATGTTTAAGAAGAAATCTTTAAGACGTTCGACTAACACGTGAAAAAACTTTGGGATCAATATCAGTATCTGGGCAACTGCACACCTACCCCTCCCCTAACCTAACATGTTATAATAAGTTAATAACTTTGTACAGAAATTATTTACATAGTATTGCAAGCTTCTGTGCGACTGTTTTAAATATCTTGAAATACTTCTGACAACAAAAAATGACAAAAAGCAATCTTAAACTTGGTATCAGACAATTGAGAGTATTGGCAAAATGAAACTGATGATAAAATTTTACTTGTGCTTGCATAATTTGTAAACTTTGAACTTTATTTTTTCGAGTTGCCATGGAAAACTCTTTTTGGTCGTATTTAAGGCAACTATTTATATTTTCTTTCTTTTAGCAAAATGCACAAAAAATACTTTAAAGTGCAACTGAAAGCCGATTTTTTTTCTTTAATGAAATCTACTAGTTTGCTCCACTAAAAAAAAAATATCGATTGCTAAAATTTCCTCGTTCACTGAGACACTTGTAGACCAGACTGCAGATTTGTGTCCAGCTTTAGTCAAGGAATTTTAGTACTTCAAGCTGCTTCACTGTATAATTACAACGCGCCTAGGCTTTCATGCCGCAAAGTGCCACCATGTGCTCTTGACAACTCTACGCCTGTACAAGTTTATTTTAAGCTCCCCGTCTTTTAACTAACACTGTCGTCCCTAGCCATCGGGGACAACGTACGGCTGTTTTACAAATTCGTAACAGAAACAAAACGGACCTCATTAACAATACATAGCAAAACGGGCCTCGAGGCTATCTGATAGATATAGCATGCTCGCAAAAAAAAAGCTTTTAACCGGTAAAGTATTTTGTCGTTTTATTCGGTGCTATTAGAAAGAATGAAACTAATACAAGTCCGTTGAAAGCCCATCGACGTAAACCCTGCTTCATATATTGTGATTAACCTAAAACGTCATAAGTTCTCTTTTAGATTTGCCCAGAGTCTAAGGTTTTTTTTTTTTTGTTAGCATATCTTTACTCAGCCATGCTTTTACAATCAGTTGTTTACATACGTTTTCAGATATAGCAACTGGTAGAAAGTGTTTGCATATCAGGTAGATTTTTGTCACTTTTACTGTAATCATCTTCTTTAGTTAAAACATCTTAACCAGAATGCTCATTTAATTAGTATTTCAACCACGTAAAAGAATTTGTGCTAATCCGCGTTATTGAAACTTGAAGATTTAACACTCACGCTCGATAAAAAAATATATACAAGTCACAGCTCTTCCTGTAGACAACAAAGCTGATACGATTTAAGGATAAAAGATGGCCCAAGCTCAGTAGTATTCGACCCGTCTAATCTGACTTTACAAATTCTTCAGCTTTCAAGAAACAGAAAAGATCTCTACTGGAACAACTGCTATATTCTCTTTATAAATGTAAACACTAAATTTTGAGTAAACTCGCCTTATTTTTTTAGGGATTAGCAAGCTACATGTTATCGACTCACTGGATATCTCCTTCCTTGAACTGAGCGCTTGAACTTTCACGAAAGACAAACCTTTCCTCATGTTTCCTACAGGAAGAGCTGCTTTATTTTCCTTGCATATGTTGAAACTATAAACTTCCTTTCGATAACTTCGGGATTAGTTTAGGTCAGCATTCTAGCAAATTTGTTTAAGCGGTACATG
Organism: Platygyra sinensis; assembly: GCA_019787425.1. Classification (NCBI taxonomy): domain Eukaryota; kingdom Metazoa; phylum Cnidaria; class Anthozoa; order Scleractinia; family Merulinidae; genus Platygyra; species Platygyra sinensis. The sequence goes on along the minus strand of JAHPZR010001168.1, from coordinate 32,667 downwards.
CGTTAGGCCTTATGTCAATTATATTGCATAATAATTTCAGTTCAACAATTTTTAGCCTCAGACTTGGCTCGCACTATATTTACAGAGCGGATACATTTATAACGTCTCTTTGGCAGAGTAGTCAGTTCCATTAATGCGTGTGTTGGTGGGCAGACATAAACAAAACACATCTGTCGGGTAATGACCACAATCCGCCTAATTTAGTTCACGCTAACATCCAATACCTTAATTGCAAGAGTGTTCAATTCTTACAATAAGGTAGTCCTTCTAAGAGCTGCATTTTATTCAGGCGTTCTAAGCATTTATTATGTTTTCTAACAACCCCTTGGCAGATTTTTCCTCAATTAGAAACGTTAACTCCTTTGAAAATGACGATGTCAAACTATGAAAATAAACACCGGTCGAATAATCATCACAATTTCTTTAAATAATATTTAACTATTATTATATTGATCTGTCCCATAAGGACTGGGAGCTACCAAATTCACAAATTTGATTGGCTGAAATGGAAAAGTAGCGATCTAAAATGCAAAATCTTTGACTGTTTTCATCTAACAATATTTATTTCTGTAAGTGTAAAAAGCTGATGAGAAAAAAAAAAAAAAAAAAGAGTAAAGAGGACGAGAAAACTTTGTAAGAATGAAATTCGGCTCATCGCCCCTCGCAAGCAAAATGTTAGTTAGTACAGACCAGTTACACTAAGCGAATTAAATTGTTCTTGTTTTTGCCATACAATAAACATCTTATTAACCGAGCTAAGTCGGTCTGTATGGGAGAATCTTGACCTCGTTCGTGTGTACAGACCTCACTGCGTTCGGTCTGTACTTACGACCTCGGTCAAGATTCTCCCATAAAGACCTCTTGCTCGGTTCATAAGAGCTAAGTAATAGCTCTCACTAAATCTGCCCCCGCTTCTGTTTTATCCCTCAAGGGTATAAAATTGTCATAAAACTCCACTGCGTATAAGGAAACTATTAATTTATGTACGAACTGAAAATTTATATTTTTTTTGTAAACTATATCACTCATACTGTTCAAGTAACTTGAGCATCTTATCAGAAATGTGATTCAAAGAATCAACTAAGTTTATAACTAAACCAACTATCACGTGATATTCTTTACATAATACTCTCGCGAAGTGCATTCTGGAAAAAAAAAGAAATTCAAACCACTCTGTTGTTCTAGTTTGATACTGAAAACAACCATTTGTCTTGATATACGAGGACTCTACAAGCAAACGTATCTCGAAAGCAGAACAGAAGTCGAGATTTTTTTTCCGAGATGTAGACAGAAGTATCGCGTTACAGTCGCTATATATAAAAATTAGAGCCAAACTTTTTTTCCTCAACGAAAACGCCCCAAAACATTTACATTTGGATTCCTGCCAGTCAACCCAGCCGTCACGTGGGCTCTACGCCATGTAAGATGACTCAGTAAAAATAAGCAATCCAAATAAACGTAACCTTTATACACATCTTTACACGCGTGGAGTTTGGGTCGAGTTTGTCAACCCCGTTGCTGATTTGTGTCCGAGAGTTCTGTACCAAACAGTTCAATCTGGTACTGCTGACAGAACAAGCTTTGAATTCAAGATGTGAAGAAATCACTGTGATGACAGATACTCGCCCTAAAATATATTTTGGCAAATGTTTTCCTCTCCTCCTCGTGCAGCAAATAGTATCTTCCCCGATCTCCTCGTGTTCGTGTTTGCGAGAATTACCCATGTAGCATTGCCTTGCGAGCTCAACTGATTGAAAAATTAACCTGGACCGCCGTGCGCGCCTAGTTTCTTCAAATCGGGATTGATTCGCAAACTACACCAATATTTCACACATTCTTTATACGTATACGCTGGGGAGACTATAATGCCTCCTCTGGTTTTGGCCTCTGGGCCAAAACCCTGCGGGGGCAATGACATGTTAAGCTGAACTACTTCTACTCTGCAATCTTTATCTTTCTCGTTCTTTGCTTGTTGGCGACTCTAAGGAATTTCTGGGAGCAAGGAAGCATGTTCGTTTACACTGAACAAGGGATAATTTTGAATTATTTTAAGGGAACAACAGCCTACGTCGCAGACGCTACATTTCGCGGCTTAAGGTAAATTTCCGTCTGCGACGCATTCTAAGAAAAAAGTAGTCTTGGAACTATCAACGAGAACTTGATATCAAGGTACAAAAATGCGGAAAATCTGACTAGATCTTTCGCTGGACGCCTTATTGAAATTTAAGCACCTTTTACCTGCAATATCCTTTAGCAAGAGTGGGGATTCAACATCTAGAATTTCTCATTGAAGAATGGAGTAAATGGAAGGAAAACACGCGTGTTGAAAAAGGGAAATAATTAGCGATATTATCTTGATAAGACATCCAGTTCACTTAAATACCATTCAAACAAAGGAAAGTATATACCAATCAAGAGGCTTGACGTGATGAGACTAAATAGCAAGAATCTGAAACTGAGTCGTCTTTCACGTAGTTATTCCGGAAAATTTGAAATTAAATTCTTTCATCCAAGATTTAATAAGAAAATCCCATTTATATAGCTTGAAGACATTGAATTAGCTAAGCTGTCTTTTATTCCAAATAAAGAGAAAGTTGCATTTACACAAGAATGACCCTCCTTTAAATATCTTCAGCCAACATAGGTAAATAAATTTATTAATATGTGCGTTATATTTCCTCATTAAAAATACGCGATGAAAAGAGGAGGTAATTTACATGTGTATAGTCATCTGTTAGGCGAAAAAGTGATGTGATTGGTTTACGTCTGACATCAAACCGTTATTTTAACTGTGATTCATATCATGCCATACTTCATTAGACGTTGTTAGCTGTCGCTGGAGCTTACTTAATTCGATCAGACACCACTGATATTTATTCAATATTATTATTCAACTTTCATACACTGTACGAATTCCGATTCTCTGGTTGGTTGATTTGTGCCACGTGACTCTGGGTTGTGACGAAACAACCTCATTGACGCCATTATCGTGGTGTAATAGCCGTGGTGTAAATTCTATACACCACTGTCATTACACCATGGCTTCGGCTGACTCAAAGTTTGACGATTTTTGTTTGCAGAGTGTTCAATTTGAATGATAAAAATGTTGCTCGTGAATTATCGGGATTTACCTGCACTCGTTCACTAACAATGAACTCGAAATTTTCAATACTGCACTCGGCGGCCTCGTGCGGTATTCAAATTTCTCGTTCTTTGATAGTGAACTCGTGCGGGTAAATCCCGATAATTCACTCGCTGAGTGCGTTAACCTGTAATTATATTTAACAAATATTCCATGAGCGCGCGTTGGATATGAGATGATGATAGCCAACGAGGCGCATAGCGCCGAGTTGGCTATAATCATCTCGTATCCAACAAGAGCGAATGGAATAATTGTTTTATTAAAAACGCCCCCAAAATATAGAAAACTAGACTACAATAAAAACAAAAAGGCCCAAAAGATCACGCATACGCTCGCCATTTTTGTAGATCATGGTATAATGGCTCATATACCATGATGGCTTAGCCAATGAAAACTCTCGAATTGCATTATCCAATGATTCAGTTTTTAATAATGACTTATATCCAAGCCTTGTTAAGTGACGGCATCCGCGGCGGGCAAAAAATGAGTTTTTCTATGCTCGTCGTTCTTGTGTTACGGATTTCAGTAATCTCTTGTCAAACTCGGGCGCAGGGTGAGTTTAAAAAAATTCCTCTTTACCTGCTTTGTATTTTATAGATAATATCTTAACTTGAGTTTCTTCAGTTTGGCTAAAGATAGTGAAGTGTGTGAAGCCTTGGAGCCAACTGGCCCATAGCTGCCGGAGCTTATCCCGGTTTCTGTAGCATGAATCGGCTAGAAGTATTTCTACTTCCCCTGGACGGGATGCTAGTCCATGGCAGGGCACTCCTCCGCAATTTGTTAGGTTTTCCCCAACAATTCGCCGGTACCCATTTATACACCTGGATGGAGAGAGGCGCTGTGCGAGTAAAGTGTCTTCCCCAAGAATACAACACAATTAATGTCCCCGGCCAGGGCTCGAAACCGGATCGCTCGCTCCGGAGTCGAGCGCACTAACCATGAGGCCACCGTGCCTCTCACAAAGTTATGATGTAGTCACTGGACATAGAGTGCATGGAAAAAAAGCGGTAAAAAAGCAGCTAAAGATAGATGGCTGTTAAATGATTCTTGATAATTAAGGAAAGAAATCTATAGTTGGATATTATACCCAGTCTGTTCGATATCACACTCTTTCAACTTTGTCTTAAACAATTAGTCAGCGCCACATAACTCCGAACTGCACTAATTTTGTCAAACGAAAAACCTGTGACGCGAAAAAAGAAAATCAAATGTAGCATAGATTGATATTGTCACGATATTCTGTCCAATTCTGAAAATTAAGAGATACTTGGACAAGAGTATCGCTTCTGGTCGTGATCACGGGTAATTTGAAGTTTTCGTTTAGATTAGGATCAAAGACGGTCAATAATGATCTCAGATTACCCTTCGATTTGGAAGCGATGTGATAAGACGCTATACGCATTTGTGTTCATAATCATTCCATAAATTCCAAGAAATTATGCACTCTCAGCACTTAACATAAAGAAGTGAAACGATTTTTAGTCTAGCTTTACCTCTAGACTGGGTTAATCGAAACTTGCATTTTCGAGGAAGTTGTTACCGTTTGTCTAAAACCACCCGCAATGTGGGAAAAGTTTTGAAGACAACTGAATTGTGTTCTATTATTTTTTTGTTCCTTTTTTTTTTTTTTTTTTTTTTTACTGTTCATTCGTAGCTCTTGAAGGGTCCCTTAATTAATCCGTTAGAAACACAGAACTAGGTCCAAGGATGTTGAAATTTTGAGGACGTTAGTAAAGATAATTCATATTCTGACAATCGAGATAAAGGAATAAATTTTCGCCGTTTTCTTGTAGTTTTTCCCAATCAAAAGGGATATAAAGCATTGAAGTATAAATTATCTTTAACTCAAGAACGCACAGAAGGTTATACTCAGCTGCTGTCTTTATATTTTGAAAACAAATAAGAGAAAAATTGTTTCTGTGTTTCAACCAAGTTAAGGAAACACTCAATGAAAATATCAGGAAAAAGTATAAAAAACTTCATAGTAACACAAAAATATATTATTATCTATATTTACATGCAGTGTGATAACTAAAACGGCCATGAACCTGGCGATCACCCACTGCTTACTTGAAATAATGACACTCTCAGCGGAGGCTGTTTAAGCGAAAATGATAAGGACATTTTTTTCAGGGTCTTGACGCAATATTAAAAATACTATCAAACTAAATGCGAATTGTTTTATAAAAACTTGCCAAAGATTAAAACCCACTCTCATGTAAATTTACTGCAACCAGAAACGTTTTGACTAAAACTATAACAAAATATAAGTTCACGATGTAAATTCAACATACATGTGGACTTCGCGTCTCGTATTAATGAGCCATTTCCATGGCAATCTATTTTCGGTCTCGCGGCAATAAACTTTTCATTGAAACAGGATTAGCCAAAAATTAAAGAAAAAAGAAGTTTATAATTGGAGGGAACAGTTCCTTTCTTTGCTAAGGAACAAAACCTGCGCCAGGTGCAACTATTTTTCAAACTAGACTTGAAAAGCTTCAAAAGCACTCTCCGTTGGCTAAATTTAAATATGCTGTCGCTTAGATAGGTGACAAGAACAACGTTAACGTTTTATTGATGTAATGCCAAATTCTTCCAGAGACAGTTACTTAGAAATGTGTGATGATTAATGACGAGAATTTTCGTTTGAACTCAGTCAGGGGAAGATTCAATGACATGCCGCCACTTGCACTTTAAATAGTCGATTTCCGTTTTCGGATCTTTTGAAGTTCCTCCGTCACTGTGTTAATTTCCATAAAATTGAGACTTTGAGGGGTCCAGACAAACATTTGTAGTTTGCTTTTTTTTTTCGAATGCCACACAAACGATTTAAGCATCAGTGTCCAATGTTTAAGAAGGAATCTACCAGAAGTTCGAGTAACAAATGAAAAAGACTTTCTACTGAGATTATTTACATCGTATTCCAAACTTAAAATATGTCTTTTTGACATCAAAATATGTCGGATACAAAATTTGAACTTGGTATTAAACACTTTACAGTACTGGCGAAATGAAACTGATGATAACATTTTATCTGTGTTTGCATTATTCTAAACTTTGAAATTTATTATTTCGAGTTGTCATGGGAAATTGTTGGTTTTAGGTTATACCATCTTTACTCCAAAATGCAAAAAAGGACTAAACTCCAATTCTTTTCTTCCTTGAATAAAATTAACTAGTTTTCCCTATTACTACAGCGAAAAGAATGTTCAAAATACCTCGATTGATAACATTTCAACGATTCTTCAGGCGTTTAAAGTTGTAATTTCTGTTCCACTACCGAGCATATTAGACACGGCTTAAAACACCAATAGACGTTTGGCTGGGTTTCAAGCGCTGTGAAAACATATCTGGGGTTTGTAAGCTTTATATTTTCAGCTTTTAAATGTAAGAACTCTCCGTATTGTGTGATCGTCTTTACTGTGCACGGCCCTTATTCGTATTTATGCCATATAATTTAAATATATTTTTCATTCATGCAAGTAGGTATGTAAGGAAGGAACTTTATTTAAAGTCGTAAACGTAGGAAGTGGCTGCCCAATCACCCAAGCCAGGGGCTGGTGACAAAAACACAAGACTATTTACAATACTATTTACAATTAACATTACTACTCAGAACTACTGCATTAGCTGAAATAAACTCCGAATAAAATGATAAACTATTCTTGAGGGAAACTTGTACTAGTGTTAAAATTTTGAGGTGGAAAGTACTGTTCATACACTAACACCCTGCAAACTCGACACCATAAAACGAGAATAAAAACGTAAAAATAGATAAAATTATAAACAGTTCATTCAGTGACATCCTATGAATTTAAGCTGATTCCTCAGTACTACAGTGCGCGTCTCTTTTTTTTTTTGAAAAGTAGCGCTTTAAGAGCGTTAACTCGGGCTTCCTACCGCAGTAGCAAATCGTACTTTACAAGTAGCAGATTGAACACAATAATTAAACACAAATAAAAGAATCAGGTTATTTTCCGCTGAGATATTTACTATTTAAGTTGCTTCCTTGAGTACCCTCCTAATTTAATCGCAAGTTGTAAGTTTAAGCCATCTTGGTTCAAGAATCAAGCACAGCTGTCTACCCATGAGAAATTGTTTGCAAATGATTTTTTAGGTCTTTTTACAATTGCAACTAATGGCGATTACATCAAGTGCTAGCAGAAATTGTAGGAAGTTCGTTTACTGCTCGTAGGCGATCCGAGTGAATCACTTGATCCAGCTGAACATCTTGGCCGTGTTGTGATCTTAAACCCTTTTCAAGAGTCATATCGAGAGAACCGAAACGATTCATGATAAAGTCCTGTAAAATGGCTCTGCCAAAACAACGGTCCAATGAGGCGTCAGTTTACATTGCATTATGAAGAAATATTCAAGCTAAATATATACATTTTTTTTTTTATATTGAATCTAGTATTTTTTTAAATAAACTCGTTTGTAAGCTAAGATGCGGCATTTTTGTTTTGTTACTTAGCTTGGTTTCATACTCGTCTAGTTGGTGACACGCAACAAGATTTTGTTTAGCAGTCAGCCACCGTTTTCTAAAAGAATTGGCGATTCCGAAGACTGCTAAAGTATGTTTGAACTACAAGTGAAATTTGCAAATTTTGCTTAACTATCGTCAATGCAGGTTTTTCTAAGAACTTGGTGAGAACCTCAATAACCCCGCACAATTCCTTATACAATTGAAGTTTTAATTTTTCCATTCAATTTGTCTCAAAAATCACAAAATGTTTTTTTTTTTTTTTTTTTTTTTTTTTCTGCACCCAGCTAAAAAGCCATGAAGGCAATTAACTTGGAGGTAAGATATTTTGTTCAAGTTACCGAAAGTCTTATCTTTAGAAATTTGGAGATTAACAGATTTTGTGCAAAGCTACAACTCCAAAAACGTTTTCGTATTTAGTTCGTTTTATTCCAATATGATTTGTTTTACTGCCGATGTTCTAAATATTTTTTGTCAGTACCGCGCGATCGGCTCAGTTGTTATCTCACGAGAACGTTTCGAGCATGAGCTTTCCTGGCTGGCTTCTATAGCTAAGAATATAATTCGAGGATCGACCCTTCCGGAAAAATATTGACATCTTTCTACGCGAGATGAACGTATAAGACGTGATACTTACCAAAACTTTCTTCGCAAAACACCCAATTCTGTTAAGAGCGAGTAATGTCGTGTCTCGTCCCCAGTTTCCGCGGTCTACGCATGGAACGCCTGGGACAGTGAGCCACCTTTTGGCGAGAAAACGGTTTGCATTTTCTGGCTCGGGCTTTCCTACGGAAGCCCGAATAAAAAGTCATCGGCAGCTTTCATTTCTGTGGTCGAGGATTAAGCGACGTCTGCTAAGCGATTCCCTGAGTGGGCAATCAAGTACAACTAGGAGTTGTGTTTGACCAGTCCGGATTATCCCGATATATTAGGACGGCCATGACGTCATGAAGCTATTGTTAGCAAGGAAAAAGGCGGACTTTTATGCAGAGAAAGAAGATAGAACCCATTCGGCACTATCCGGGAGATTTTTCGATAAAAGTTGAGAAGGAGAATGCGCGGCCATTTTGGAAGTGAGAGAACGCAAACTGTATTCTAATCCTTGAGTTTTCTGGTTTTAAGCGACGATGCAGACGCGATTTTGTGGTCATATCCCATGGTTAGTAAAGAGTACGTGTTATTTTCTAGTATTTGCGTAATTTTCATCGAGCTGTTTATATTTTTTGATGGTTCTAGGGTTGTTAAAGTTTCATCATGCCAAATTCCACGGCTGTAAACAACGCCGATATTTTTGTAACTCTCTATGAATTTGAGGCCTTTCTAACAGTTGAAATTGACCAACGCAACATCAAACTTTTCAATCTCGATCGATCGAACAACGCGAACAACGCGCAGTTCAGTATGAAAGGGTATATGATTCCACTAATTCAGGAACAAAAACGGAAATAAATTGACTTACCAATGCCAGAATTTTTAATTTCGATGTGGTGATTCGATCAAGCCAATAACTAGATTTCTTCAAACTCTTTCAAGACGCTTTCAATGAACTCAAAAACAGACTTGCCTTCGAAATCTTTCTTTAATTAATACAAAATATACAAGGCCACAATTATATACCTTCCCGTTCGAGTAAAAATAACGGACAGGTCAAAAGATCACGATTGGCCGGACCTTCGTCCGCCATCGGCTGGGAAATACTGCTTTGTTATGAAACGTGACACTTGAATCGTAAGACGAATTCTCATTGCTTTAGATGCGCGTCACGGCTGTCCTGATATATTAGGATAGTCCAGACTGTTGACAAGGCTGTTATATGGAGACTGCAGAACATTTAAGCCACTGCCTCGAAAGATCTATTTAGTTAATCGAGGTATAAAAAATGAAAGATATAGTTCGGGACACCTAATTTAAAACACTTGAAAAAAAAAGAATAAGGGATTGCAGCATACGTCTTTGCTCAAGCGCTTCCATAGCAGCATTGCTAGGCAAAACGGCATAGGTAGCCGAATTACCTAAATTCAGTAATGTCTTGATCACATAATGATTCTTTAGATATGCCCAGATGTAGTGGGCAACAGTATTATACATTAAATGCGGTAACACGTAGGCATTATAAAAAGAAAGCATTTCGTCTGAAGGAACTAAGCGCTTATAATTTTCCCTAGTGCGGCTATCTTAGCATACGCCTTTTTCAGCTTGATTACAACGTGGGGCTTGAGGGACAAATCTCGACCCAATGTAACGCCAAGAATCTTGATAACTCGTTTAATTTCGATGCATCTGTCACCAATAAAAATATTGTATGGGTACTGAGATTTCCCACGCGTCATTGCTTGAGTTTTAGAATCCAAGGGTTTAGCCGAAGGTGATTCGCAGTAAACCAGTGGATTTATCTCTCCATGTCTTGATTTATTGCAGTTTCAAGTGAGCAGCGGCTATCATGGGCTATTTATTGCGTAGGGTCATCAGGATAAAGACGTAGGCCGGAGGAAGATCCATCTGAGTAATTGACATCACTTACTTAGATATTAAAAACAGAGCAGACCTAAGCACCCCACAGCAAAGAGGCAGCCAGTCCAACACCTTTCCGTTACATTTTACGCCTTGAAAGCGACCTGATAGATATGACTGAATCAGTTTTTTTGTGGAATAGGTGCCGTAAATTAGCTGTTGTGACATTTCATTTTGTTATGCTACACCTGAATACCTAAACGTATTACACAATAAACCTGCACTGTTACTCAATGTTAGCCCTCTATTGGTGGTTTTCACATGACGTCACTAAATTTCAAACTTCAGAAATATTGATCCTCCTGAAATTTTACTTTCATGCTGTATAAAAGCAGCTAAAAACTAATATTCATACATATTTTCACTCCGAATGGGTTCTTGGTTTAGTGATAGACTACGCTTGAATTTCTATGCTTTGCGTGACGTGACATTTACATGACGGGCGAGAGAGCTGTTATGTTAGTTTAAAAAGTGACTGTTACCTGAATCTTGGCGAGAGTCTTTGCATATGTACCTCCTTTCTATTTCCAGATTCTGGACTTAATCTGATTGAACGGTTTTGATTTTTTACTTTCATCTATTTCGAATGGCGTGACACTGAAAACCAGCAATTCTTTCAGCTCGTATTTCTATTCGATGGTTGAATTGCGAGAGAACTGAACGTTGGCGCGAAACAAAAGACTTGCCTGGACAGCGGGTGGGAACCGACAAGCAATAACGATCCGTTCACATATCATGGATTCGTCGATTTGCTTTTGATAACATGTGAAGAGTAGAGCGAAATAAATGTATACTGCAAGTTTATGGTAGATGCTACGTACGTAATCCCCCATCACTCATTCTTCAATTAGTCTGCTCTTTTTAGCGGAGCTCCGGCGGCCCGAAGGGTCGCCAAGCGGAGCCCCATACCCATATAGGGAAATAAAGGAAACCCATGAATTGATTTTTTCATGTTATCGTGGCCAGCGGTAGTTCTCGTGGGCGCGTACGCACGACGACGACGACGGCGGCGGCGGCGGTGGTGGTGGTGGTGTAGTCGCACAACATGGCGTCCATACTCCAAATGATAGGTTGACAGAGACATGCAGTCTTAGTTTACCGTGTACTTTTTTGATATATGACATCATGTTATGATCAATTGACACCTGTCAAATCAAGTTATCCGCTGACCAATATCACGTGACCCTATCGCGGGCTCAGGTTTATAGCTCATCGAGGTCACGTGTTTTATTAAAGTTGACCGCTGTCCAAGTACTGGTGTTTGAATGGATCGCGGGCTCATGTCAGATTAACTTATTAAATACAGAGCGTAAAGTTACAAAACTCAAATCAAAATTAATTTAATTAACCTTATCCTGGGTTAGCCTAATCGGGCTACAGGAGCTCCGCTTTTAGGGTGACCTAAATCTGTATATTAAAATTTGTGCCTATTTCTTTTTGTTTCAGACTTTAAAAGCCCGTTTCAATATTTTGTTTCATTTATTGTTAATTCTTTACATGAACATGAATATGTTTATCTCTTTTTTTTTTTTTTTTTTTTTTTTTTTTTTTTCTCAGATGGAGGTCGTGAGCTGTATTTTCCAGCCCACTATTTCTTTGCATGGAAACGTTTAGTAAAGCACACGATAATAAGTCGCCCTGTCAAGGACTTGGACGAGTGTGAATACCGTTGCTACCTAAATCCAAACTGTGTCAGTCTTAATATCAAGAACAAAGATCCTCACAGTGGAACACATGAATGTGAGCTGAATAACTCCACTCACCTGGAGCATGACGGGTATCTGAAGGACAGCCAGCTTTACTACTATCGTGGCGCTGAAGTAAGTGGCCATCATTTTTTTATTTATTTATTTATTTATTTTTTTATTTACGTTTCTTCTTCAGTTCTGTAATAAGCTAATTTATACTAAGAACAATGGGCTTATGAACAGTCATTCACTCACTTGTTCTAACAACGAGAGAGCAGCAGAATATTTATAAGCATTTTTTCCTTTTCTGCGTTTCAGAACAAGTGTGGAAAGAACGGATGGAAGTGCAAGAACAATTCAACTTGTCAGTCTGGTTTTACACAGAAAGGATATCGATGTTTGTGTACTTCAGAATTCGAGGGCGAACACTGTGAAAAAGCCGGTAACTATGTTATTACTTCTAACATTCCCTTGTGCTCATGTAAACTTTCATTTAGCTCAAACTTGCTGAAAATCAGACATTCTCTAATGGCCACAAAACAGAATCTCTTAGCGTCAATTCAAATTTTGAACAGTTTTGTGTTAAACACCAACAACTTCAGAGAAGTCCCCGTCCCGAAAGGCCAACGACACGAAGAGTCACCATTGTCTCTGGTTCTGATAAGGTTACAGCTTGAAGTGAGCTGTCGATCGACTCAGCTTAAAAAAAACTTCGTACTTTTGATTGTTCTTAATTTCAGAGCGACATTTCACGCAAATTTTCCCCTTTTTTTATAACTTGGCTACATTTCTTTTTCTCGGAAATTGTAATTTTTATGATTAATTGATAATAGGACTTCGTGTCGTCCAATTCAGTCTGTAATCATACTCGTTATAAACAAATCGGATTCCCGCTTCGCAGTCGTCCGATTTTGTTATCACTCGTATGTCACAGACCGAAATGGACTGCACTAAGTCCTATCACCATTACGTATTAAATAAAGCATCGAGGAAAAGGACAAATTGTAAGATTCTAATGGTCATAATAGTTTCAAGGAGTTGCTGCCTATATATTTATCAATGACAATGATAAGATTCCATGGGCATAACAGCAGAAATTGTCATCCAACAATTAAAAACGATAACAAACATTTATTTGTAAGGAATCAAAAGTTTTAAAATACTTAAAATACATGGGTCTCAGACTTGCAGGGACACACTAGTTTCACAAGAAACACTGATAAAAGATTTCACTAATTTGGCAAACATTAAAATTTCGAATTTTGTTTCTAAAATTACTAGGGTTCATTCTTACAACACACGCTCATCGACATCTGAGCATTTTTTTTTTCCAAACAATCCGCACTTAACGGTCAAAGTAAGGCATTTTCACGTGTTGGTGTTAAAATCTGGAATGGGATACCAACTAAACTCAAAAACGTATCCAGAAATTGTTTTAAGAAAACTATTAGAACAAAACTAATTGAAATTGTAGAGACTGAAAACTCTTAATCCGATATAGATACCTTAATTAACAAGATGGAAAATTAAATTTTCAACTGAAGTTAATATATTCTGTAATTTTTCTCTTTACATATTGTTCTTTTATTGATTGCTTTTTTTTCTCCTTTTCTCCTAAATTCTTCTACCTTCTAAATATTTGAAAGTGCAAAGAGTAATGTTTACATGTTGTTGTTGTATGTAATAATCATTTATTTCTGTCTAAATAATTCCATGTACAGTCTGGCTTGCCACGATTAGCTTCCTGTTATTTGCAAGCCAGCCTAGTAACAACTTAAACTGTTTACTGTAAATAAATAAAACTTGAAAACTTGAAAAGATTATCCATTAGCTCGACGTCTTCTAGTGTAGGTCCACCACAGACGGTCTGTATGTGCTTTAAGCGTATTATACGTAGTATTTGTCCTTACTAACAACGGAAGGATCTTCGCTTCTTCCGAATTTGCAAAAAAAAAAAAAAAAATGATGTGCTTGTCGTATATGGCATTGTAGACATGCGCATAAGTTCATGTAAGAGTGTTGACAACTTGACTGCGATTTAGTATTTTTTGAGGCTAATTCTAGCTGATTTAATGACATATGTAGCGAAGATCTAACAAATAGGCCTTTAAATGCTGTGTTAAACACACCGTGATAACTTAGATATGATTCTTAAACTTAAATATGTGCCGACAGTAATGAATCCGCGAGAATCGCCTCGAATGAATGGAAATCCTCGAAATGCTATGGTCTGTGCTATGCCTTATCTTCAAAACGAGTTTGGTGACCCCCGACTTTTTTGACGTTTTTAATCTAATCTTATCATTTTCTACCTGCAGTCAAAGTTTTAAAAAATAATCTGTACGCTGGAAGTTTTTGGGCGCGAACGTCCTTAACTGCGATTTGCAACTGAACGAAAAAAACAGAAGCTGAAATTTCAACTTAGGCGTTTTCTTCGGAAAGCCCAAGTAAAATTTAAATTATCTTGGTAGACTTATCTGCCATTCTTCTGGCATCTCCAATGTCTTTTTTTTTTTGCATAAGATGTTAGAAAATGGTTTCGCTTTCTGAATTTGCGTAGTCCTTTTCAAACACCCAATCGAACTATTGCTCTCCAGCCTCAGTCAGACAAAACATTCCAAGGCCATTAATTAGTACCGCATGTTAAGTTACGTCGTCAGAACACATCCTTTCAAATTCCATCAACTACTTGTCTGGCTCTAGGAAACCTCGATTGATTAGACCACCAGGAAATGTAGCTTCCGCCTTCCACGCTAGTTTCCACCTTGCACATTACAAATGCCCATGCAGAACGACATTTTTACAACGAAATACTAGGAATAGACCCTTCTCCAAAACGGCGGCCGAACTTAAAAACGTATACCAGCACTAGAAAGAACACCTTTACGTTAGTAGCCCTTCAAAGTTTCAGCATTTCAGGTGTTATATCAGCTGAGAAAATGTAAGTAGAAAATTGAAAAATTTAGAGACGTTTGTATGATTAGGGATATAATGCATATGCAAATTCTTAGTAGTACAAACGTCTGTAAATTTTGAATTTTCAACTTACATTTTCTCAGCTGATATCATAACTGAAAATCTGAAACTTTGCAGTTTTACTAATGTAAAGGTGTTCTTTCTAGTGTTGGTATACGTTTTCAATTTTGGCTAATTTTACCTTATTTGAATTTTCGGCTGCCATTTTGGAGAAGGGTCTAATAACCAGACAACACTGGTCTCCGTCATTTTGATTCTCCCAGTAACCCTTGCCCCCCTAACTGGATTCCATGAAATTCGAGTTCTCCTGTAAGTGTTCCCCAGTAACTCAGCTTAACGGGACAACGACATGGTACAGTCCAAAGTG
>JAHPZR010001168.1:10000-12500 GCA_019787425.1 Platygyra sinensis | reverse complement strand
ATCCTAATCATTGCCATACTGACATGCAAATAATCCCATTCGAACTTATCCACTCGTCACGCGATTAAATAAGAAAACCCCGAGAGTCCTTTTTAATAGATTTAGCGAAAACATTGGAACCTCACGGTATGAATAGATGTGATGAATCGTAAAACTTAATTGTAACCTTAAAAAGCCCTTTTTATCCACTCCTTTTGATTTCGAAATGTGTATTATAACATAACTAAAGCAAACCACGCGCTCTGATTGGTTGATTCAGCGTCTACTATTTGCCCATGGGTGTATGCTGCTGACGTATTCAATAACTAAAGCAAAGGGCCCGCTTTGTGATGTAGCTCAATAAAAAGAGTGGGAGGCAGGGTGGCCTCATGGTTAATGCGCACGGCTCCGGAGCGAACGGTCCGGGTTCGAGCACTGGCCGGGGACATTGTGTTGCGTTCTTGGGCAGGACACTTAACTTTTACAGTGCCTCTCTCCACCCAGGTGTGTAAATGGGTACCGGCGAATTGTTGGGGAAACCTAACAAATTGCGGGGAGTGACCTGCGGTGGACTAGCATCCCGTCCAGGGGGAGTAGAAATACTTCTAGCCGCTTCATGCTACAGAAACCGGGATAAGCTCTGGCAGATATGAGCCAGTCTTGGCTCCAAGGCTTCACTTTTGTTCAATGAAAAAGACTTCTGTTGGTCCAATGTCTGAATGTTATGTGATAAAACAAATGGTAAACGCCATAGCGTGCACTATTTTAAAACGGTAGAGGGAAAAACTTTGCAATGATGACGTCAATTGTAC
Source organism: Platygyra sinensis (assembly GCA_019787425.1). Lineage (NCBI taxonomy): Eukaryota > Metazoa > Cnidaria > Anthozoa > Scleractinia > Merulinidae > Platygyra > Platygyra sinensis. Next base: position 11,709 of record JAHPZR010001168.1, on the reverse strand, counting down.
ATCTGTCCTGTAATAGATCATAAGCGAGAACCAATTAAAATGCGAGAATAACTTGGGTTATTACATAAAACTCAATAGTCCACGCTATGGCGTTTACCATTTGTTAATTACGACATTCACCACTATATTATATTTTAATTTCATTTTTATTAGTTAGTAACATCTAAACCTGAAGAAAGCTGGTGTCAGCCTTGCAGAATTCTTTGACTTCTCATCGTTTTTAGAGATTGGTAAGATTTTCTATTGCTTTATTAGTGGCAAAGAAAACAAAGCCTACACACTGAAAGTAGGGTCTATGAAGATTCCTGTGTATTGCCATATGACCAGTGTTGGTCTTGGAGCTTGTGGAGGAGGCGGATGGACCTTGGTCATGAAGACAGATGGGACAAAGGTAACATAGTTCAATTTTAAAACTGATGGAACCAAGCTATCCTAAAGTAATTTTGCTTAAAACAGCTATAAGTCAACACTGACAACTCACTAACTGAAATCTTAAACGCGGTAGATTGTTCTCGCTTTTCTTTGAATTCCAAATATGGAAACATACAGTAACAAGCTAAGACCCGGACAGTAAGTTTATATACAGGTTTTAACTAACTGTGGATAAACTTTGGCTTATATTTTTTGTACAAGGAAAGGAGGGGTAGGAACCTATTAGACAGGGAGATTATTCTCAAATTTCGCTTTCAGAAGTAGGGGGAGGAGAGCTGACAGCTGATTAGACAACGGGGTTCATCGAGAGAGATGGGGCATAACACAGCCTTTACGAATCAAAAAGGTTATTTCTCTCAAATAAGAAGCGCACACTTGATAGGCCTAGATTTCGTAGGAGGAATTCGTCTTCCAATCCAATCAAGAAGCTCGGATCAAAGTGAAAGAACGAGTAACGAAAGACAAATTCCATCAAGTGATCACCAGATTCAAATATTTGAAGATTTGATCATGACCAAATAATCCTACTCTGCAAGCAATTGGTTTCTCCTACGCCAAACGAGAGAGGAACCACTGCGAGAAACCGTTCGTTCTTTTGAATTAACCGCCGTCCAGCGCCATGGACGAATAAATTAACTGTGAACTGGTAAAACTGGTTTAAAAGCTGGTTTAGGCTCGCGACGCGTGCGCTCAACAATACAATACAATACAACTGCTGCGTTTAAGCGATCCCGCCATGTAGCTATCAAAGTCCTGGTCCACTGCGAAAATCTGAGTTACTATGCTGAAAGACTTTTCATAATTCTTTGAGACTGTGTTGTACATCGCTAGAATTCGGTGTTGCGCGTGTCCCTCTGTTTTCAATTTTGATCACGTCCAGTCGCTTGCTTTGGATCGTATTTAATACTCGAATTGTTTCGAATTGTTGTTTGGAGTGTTGTGTTCATCGACCAGCTCAGTTCTCCCGCCCCAGAGAGGGCAAGAAAGTCTTAAATTTAGGCTTTATATTTTGACCCCAAAATAGAATTATACAATGCTTCGAGGAAGGTTTGGTTTGTTCTTTTGTCAGCGCTTTTGCATTCTTTTGTACCGAAACACTTCCAGTGAAAAATTTTAAAACTGACAAATGAAATAGGCCATTTTCAGTTCCCTTTTGCCTCTGTTTCAAAGCGAGTCTGAGTGCGAACCATTCTTATGAAAATGGCTTTGATTTGCATGAAAATGAAACTGCGTGCAAAACTTATTTTCATATGAAAGGTTTTGCACTTAGACTCGTT
>JAHPZR010001168.1:0-2500 GCA_019787425.1 Platygyra sinensis | reverse complement strand
AATCCTCGTGCAAAACCTTTGATATGAAAATTAGTTTGATTTGCATGGGAATAAACCCCTCCAGGCAGAATTCATTTTTATATGAATGGTTTTGCACCAAGATTCGTTTTGACACACAGAGGCAAATGCCAACCTGGAAATGGCCTTTGATCTAGAAGAGTTTCTTGCACTCCCGTTGAAACCCGATAGGCTGAAAATGAATCAAAAGCCCACTTAATGCGACTTTAGGCAACTTTCAAGGTGGCTCAAAACAGTTTCCAGCACATTCAAAGACTTAGATTTTGATGTGCCATTATAACCACTCTTTATCAATTGATACTACAATCATGGAATCAAAAAACTGCCCAATCACTGATGAACACGTTGCTTTTATTTTCGTGACACAATAGGTTACCATAGCAACACTATGGTATAGAAAACACATCTTTAATTTCACCTTTAAGCGCTTATAGTTCAAAAACGGCATGGTGAGATTTTTTCTTGTTATAGAATTTGAATAAGCAGGATGAAATGCAACTTTTGGCAAAGTTTAAAAAAAGTTCTGTACACGGGGTTCAGAGCCACCTTAAATGTTCATTTGAAATTGGTTCTGCGGTTGCCGCCATATTATATCATTTAGGCGTTCCGGTTTCTTTCTCCCACGAACTTCTGGCTCCTCACTTGTGCTTCTTGCTGTCTACTATTAATTGATTTCCAATGGTGGTTATTAATTACATGAACCAAAGACTAAAAAAAAATATGAATGTTTGAAAAAAACTGAGGACGCGGACTGCGCTCTTCAAGAAACGTGCCACCGCACACCGAGTCCACGCATGCTCTCTAAGAGCTTGATGCGATGAGACTAAATGGTGAGAATCTGAAACTGAATCATCTTGCACGTAGTTATTCCGGAATTTTTTAAGTTTGTTTTCTTCCTTCATCCAAGGTTTAACTTAAAAAAAAAAACCTTTTAACATAACTCGAAGTCACTAAATTAGCTAGCTCTGTTTTATTTCGAATAAAGAGATAGTTAACAATTACACAACAATGGCCATCCTTCAAATATCTTCAGCCAACATAGGTAAACAAATTTATTAATATGCATATTCTATTTCATCATTAGAAATAAGCAATGAAAAGAGAAAGTAATTTACATGTGTTAAGTCATCTGTAACGCGAAAAAGTGATGTTATTGGCTTACGTCTGACGTCAAACCATTATTTTAACTGTGATCCATATCATGCCATTCTTCATTAGTCGCTGTTAGCTTTCGCTGGAGCTTCCTTAATTCAATCAGAAACCGTGCTGGTACTTATTCAATGTTCTATTGACTTGTATGTAAGCCTCATTAAGTCACGACATCCGTTGCTGGCAAAGAATGAGTTTTTCTATGCTTTTCGTTCTAGCTTCATGGATTTCAGTAATCTCTTGTCCAACTCGAGCGCAGGGTGAGTTAAGAAATTTTCTTCTTTACTTACTTAGATTTTATAGATAATATCGTAACTTAAGTTTCTTTGGTGTGGCTAAAGATGGCTGCAAAAGGAATCTTGATAATTTTGGAAGCCAGTGTATAGTGGGATATTATGCCTATTCTGGTCGATATCCCATCACATTCTTTCAATTTCTTAAGTTTTCAAGTTTTCAAGTTCAAGTTCATTACAGCGGTTATCAGTCACACGCGCCCTTCAACGATTTTTTGCCATTTCAAAAACTAAGTTTGGTGGACGTCAATCAAATGTATCCATGACAATATTCGTGTTCATTTCGTCGTGTCAGTTTCACGGCCATGTTCGATCGTCGTTGGATTAGGAATAATCGCTCAGTTATTCTGACAAAGTAATTTGCAATTTCGCTGAGATGGAGGGCTCTTATGTAGAGAAAACATGGTTTGTCTTTGAATTGCATAGCATAAACACTTTTTGCGAGCGAAACGTTTGTGAAGAAGGCGGCGTACGAAACAAAATATTTAGAGCCGTGAGCGATCCGCCAAAGAGAAAGTCGAAGAAAGCTGAAGAAAAGATACAAGGTAGCTGAAAAAGTTGGCCTCAGAAATGAGTCGCTTTATGTGGAGATTGACTATTTATCAGCTTGTTATGGATGCAGATTATTTTCACCGCAGAAATTTTTGTCATTCGCCTTGCTAAAATACTGATAATCAAGGCATGCAGGGATCAATCTTGACGAGTTTCAAGCGTGATTGGAATACTAGTACCAAACAGGCAAATTATATGCAAAGCAAACCGTCAAGAGAACTACACGGCACGTGGGAATGTCAGTAATAAAAAGGTAACGAAAGCCGCAAGAGATTAGCAGTTAGACTTTTGTAGTTCATTCTGTAATAAAGTTTATATTTATATTTAGTTCTTTCTCATGTTGTTGTGGTTATACAATGTTTGTAAATTTGTAGCTTCAAAGCATTGCCCGTGAGCGAGACGAACGAAAAGGCGCTTCAAACGATTTTATAAGTCTTACTTCTCAGTTTCTGTTTATCGACGAGTCAAATAAAGATATGAAAGAGCAA
>JAHPZR010001167.1:55000-69651 GCA_019787425.1 Platygyra sinensis | reverse complement strand
TACCCTGTGGCCTACTCTATGGCCTACCGGTGGTCAAATTTAGAAAAAAAAAAAAAAAAAAAAACGCAGAGCATTGCCGCAAATGTAACCCGGTAGAAGTGTTCAGTGTTTGCTCAAAAATATGCAAATAAGTTACAACCAATCACTGCTCAGTGTTCCCACGAGGGCAACCCTAAAACCCGGAAACCGGAAACCAGAATCCGGAACCGGAAACCGGAATTCGGAAACCAGAAACCGGAATCCGGAATCCGGAATCCACAAATCAAAGAAAAACAAGTCTTCAAATTCGCGAAACCTTTTTTGAATAGCTTTTGCCTGTAAAAAAAAATAAAAGGCCAAGCAAAGTGGTGAGGGTTATGATTATAAGAATCTAAATTAAGTGCGTCTGAGAGCGTCTAAAATAAGCTTGCTGGTAAATGCCACTTTATTTTCTTAGGTGATCTGTTATTTACCGGAGTTATAAATTTGGGCTTTACGTCGAGTAGAAACTGAACAAGATAGGAATTGTCATAGAGAGAAGGGTCTCCGTCAGTGGCAGTCCCTGTACAATGACGGTTTTCGAAGTCCAAAGGCTAACCTGGCTCTTCTAAATATTTTTTCCAAGACTAATTCCAAAACAACACCATTCCATCTTCACACTGATACTGTTACAAATCACCAGCACGTGTTCTTTCCGGCCTTCGTATCAAAACAATTTATAGCAATGTTCAACACTTATTTCCGTCTGCTTCTCGCTTGCGAACGGATTGGACCACATGTTGTTAAAAGATGTTAAAGGATTGGCAGAAACTCACCTCAAAAGGTTGTTGCTATTGTGCTACTCATTAGTCTTCTCAGAGATTTTGATCTAGGCAAAAAGCATGCACTCTCACCAGGGCCAAGTTGAAGAAAAGATGGGTAACTAGCCTGCGTGCCCTGCTAGCAGGCTCCCGTGTTGTACCGGGGTCGCGAGCGGCAAAGCCGTGAGAGGGCTCTCGCTCACATGCCAATGCAAAAAGACACTAGACACTAGGGCCTGCTCAGACGCACTTTATTTACATTCTCATAATAGTAGCCCTCACGAGGAATAGCTGTTGCAGAAATTTCAACAGACGGCGAATTTTTGTTTCAAAAGAGGTTAAGTTTGAGCGTTTTTTTGCCTGGCCTCTCAATTTTTTTTCCGGCAAAAGCTATGCAAAATAACTTTTTTGAAGAACTTGTTTTCTTTGATTTGAGGATTCCGGATTCCGGATTCCCGTTTCCGGTTTCCTGGTTTTAGGGTTGCCCTTCCCACGATACTTTGTGCATTTGATTATGTCGATTCGCGGAAAGAGAAAGCACTCCAACCAAACTTTCCAGAATTATCGTTTCGGCGAAATAGCAAGGAATTCAACAAAATCAGTTTTTCATTTCAAAAGTGTGTGAGAATTAACATTTATACTCGGACCATAGTTACGGACGACCGAAGCGATGGAAGCGCAAAACTGTTTCAGTATTTGAAAGCTTCAAACGAAATTTGTTTAATATCGTAGACACTACCGGCGGGTTTAGACTTACTAAATTATTTCACACTCGTTAAAACAGAAATAGGTTTTATTTTACATACCTCACGTCCGAGCCGTCCTCAGACATCATCTTCCGCGTGAGAAAAGCGGGGTTTCCAAACGAAACTGGAACCCAGTCCACAACGACTGCTGGTTTTTCTTACTGTCACGCGATGGTCACACTAGTAGTGATGATACACTCAAAAACATTTGTCTCCTGCTCCGGAAACATAATAAAAGTTAAAAAGTTTTACAAACTCGGAGCTAAAAGTTAAAACTTGTGAGATATTTCGTCCGTTTTTTTCAACCGGACTTATCAGTCAGACTGACGAAGTCCGGTTGAAAAAAACGGACGAAATATCTCGCATGTTTTAACTTTTAGCTCCGAGTTTGAAAACCTTTTTAACTTTTATTAGTAGTGATGATGTTTGCCCAAGGTTGAGTTTATCCGGCAGCCTGCTCCTCCATTCCTTATTCTATCAGTAGGTTAATACTGATCAAACCGTGGCCGCCAAAACAGCAGAAGAAACTCGTTGGTGAGACAGTCCTAACGTTCAATGATTTGCGGCGATGCTCTGCGGTTTTTTTTAAAATTTGACCACCGGTAGGCCATAGAGTAGGCCACAGGGTAGGCCATGGTCTAGGCCATGGCGTAGGCCATGGCCTACCCCACGTTTTGTCTACACCCCATCTGTTTCGCCGGTTGCTTCGACTTGAGCTTTAATAAAGAGAATGTCCTTTGCCATCCCACTTTCGTCATCAGAGATATCAACATTTGTCGAAACAGCTACTCACAAGTCCGTTTAAAATCCAGGAAGAGCTATCACTGTTGTAAGTGTTACAGGATACAGATTTCTTTCAAAATCCACCACAAAACATTCGGCCATCTTTGTCGATATTAAGCGGTACAGTTCGTTTCACTATACATAACGGAGTTTCCGTATTAAGGACGGTGCCTACTAAATACAAAGGTTTTTGCGCCAAGTTAGGGCCACGCGGAAAAGGTAGATATTTGCAAGGGCTATTGGAATCCACAAAGAAAAATAGGGGTAGCCACGCATTTTTTCGAGATAATTAGCCTTGAATCTCAACAAAAATGCTGACATCAGCATTTTTCTGAAAAAAGCGGGAAACGATATTTGTTCACAGATTTCCTTAGAATTCGCCTTTACATACAGAAAGGCAAACACATTTAAAAAGATCTTTAAACTACATGGCAAATGGTAACATTTAAATCATTTTTGTTACGTTTTTAGTAACAAAATCGTTGCAAAATCGCTTTTGACGTCTCTGACAGCCTTCCTCTGGTTCAGCTAAAATACAGTCTTAATACCTTTTGCTCACGACCAGAAACTAATCACATGTTGAATAGGCTTGCCGCTTCCATTTCGCATCAAAAAATTCAGGGGTAACCACACGTTTTTTAAAGTTATTGATCTTTTTTGAAAACTTTTACGGTGCCCGTTACATTTTGTCCTGTCACCTCCCCAGTAAGTAAGACATTTGCGTGTCTGCGCGCGCACTACGCCATCTGCAGGTACATGTTTGCAGTTGGATTTCAGTGTAATTTTCGAAAGATAACAGCTAGATTTTCAGCCGGAAGACGTTAACAGTTAGTGGCTAGCAATATGCTGCTATTCTGGTCTCCCTGGTTTAAGTACAGGTTCAATAAAATTGATTTGGTCACCGTAGAAAAAATTTGCTTTAATTTTAGTCGAGTGCTTGGTGGCGTAGTTGATTGCGTCAATGTCAACCCCAGCGCGCGCGCGCTTAAACCATGGCTTGCGTGATGCGCAGAACGTGTGCGCACTAACAAAAGTAGGCACCGTCCTTAAAAGGAGGTAACCGCTGACTTTTGAACATCCAAGTTATAGAATGGCGGAGTGTTATGTGATGGAATTTAAAAGCAATCTGAATGTTAGAGTGATCACTCTCCCTGGATTTTAAATGGCCTTTTGAGTAGCCTTTTCGACAGCTGTTGATATCTCTGATGATGAAGGCGGGATGGCAATGGATATTCTCTTTAAACCTTGGGTCGAAGCAACGGAACAGATGGCACAAAACTGCATGGACATTTCTCAATCCAAGAATCAAAGAGAGCGCAAAATCACGTCCAGGTGACATGTACAATCACTGTATGTAGTAGTTGTTTCTTGTTTCAATTTTACTTTACGCCTAAAAACCCAAGTTGAGGGAACTTAAGAGTCGAATCTTCTTCTGCCTCATTTTTCGATATCGAGAGAATGTCACAAAATGTACTTCTGAAAATATATGAAGGAAATGTCTCAAGTGCTCTTTTTTGGCGAATTTATACTGGATATTGATAGGAAATACTTAATTAGATATTTCTTGTTAATTTCGAGTTAGGTTATGACGGAGAAATGTCTTTTGTGTTTTAGTGAATGTTCATAAAGTGGCCAAAAACCGTGAAGTCCTATGTAAACAGTATGCCAGCACAGATAAAATCTTAAGGGCCCCAAACATTTTATGTTTTTTTTGAGAACTTCAGTGATTGCTCTCACTATCCATGTTAGAATAACGAGTATTTGCTGTTGCCCAGTGCAGATATTTGCTATTAATTAAAGGCTATTCGCAACACTACAAAATATGCACCTTACTTAAGATGAAGCCGCGGAGAGAAATCAATTTTTCTGGTTCAAATGAATATCTGTGCTTTGAGACTAATACTAGTAGAACATGATCCAGTGGATTTCATTTTCACATGGCCTTTCTTGTTGTAGAAATACTAAATCGAAGACAGCTAATAAAATATGCATTAATTAGTGCCAAAGGGCCATTTTTGGAGGGGGTCCCCCTAACTTGAAGAGAACAAAATATTTTAACCTAAGTTTTTGCCATAATCAATTTTCACTAAACCCAACATTTGTGCCAAGTTTGAGCGAAATCGGTGATTTGAGCTGTATCACCTCCTGCCTGGTTTTCTCATGGTACACTCTTAAAAGTCCTCCGCGTATTATCATCCATCTTGCCAGGAATGCAGAGAAGGGAGGAGGAGTATTGATGTCAATCACAGTTCCCAACTTAAAGCATTCATTTATTTTTCCGGTTCCGGTTCCGGTTCCGGATTTCCTGGTTTTCCATACGCCCCCACAATTGGCAGTTCACTTCAGTGTGAATCCTATCGGCAGAACTTCCAGCAAAAAATGCGAAGACTGAACTGAACAAATCTCTTTGATAGACCAACGAATTAACGACTTTTCCCGCTGTGTTTACTTTCCTGTAATTTCTCTATACACGCAAAACACGTTTGATTTCTCTTGTTGATCACCTGATGAAATCATGCGACTCTCCTTGCACAGCTGCACATCATATCTCGACGCACGAGGTTCTGTAGTCTTCTGAGTCAATTTTTTCGAGCGTTTCAGTTCTTTTCTAAAGCTGTCACTCGCCCTGGCTCACGGCATTCTTCAATATTGTTTCATCTCCTTTCCCTAGCCCTGACTTAATTCAATTCCCGACAATTTTCAGTGTGCAGTACTATCTAGCCTACTTTCTTACCCCTGGGCCGCAGACGCTGTTTCGCCATCTTCGCCACTTTTTCGGCTGTTTTAAAATTCTTGGTTTCTCTGTTCTCTTTCATGTTGTGCTTCAGATAAACTCTATCTTAAACGTTAGATCAATGTCCTCGAACGTTTGTTGAAATAACAAATACAAATGAGTCTTTTTTTTGCTGACAAATCCCGCCGAGAAAAGATGGCATTCCTTAGATCACCCGTGAGCCTTACCACGAGACGCCCCTCCTCCACCCCCAGAGTCTGTACGGACGGCGTTCGCTCGCTAGCTTGCTCGTACGCTGACGTCATAACCATGACAAAATTTTCTCGGCTTGATGAGTTACCAATTTTTCTTAAGTATGGAACTTCACTGGCGCGCTTCGCGCGCTCAAGCTCCGCTATAAACAAGCGAACGTTTTGGGTCGATAGCTAGAAATTCGAATCAGGATTTAGAACAATTTAAACTTACATTGTTAGTTGCTGCTACAAACTGCTGTTTGACTGTTTCATCACCTTCTAAAATGTCTAAAATAACTTCGAAATCGTCTTCCCATAGCAAGAGATCGTCTACTCCATCGGCTATCTTGTTTTGATCACGTGACTTGTACCTTCAACCTCAGAGCGCGCCTATTGTTGTAATTGTTTGGAGTCCGCCGGCTTTCATAACCAGTATCCCTTCATTAACTATGGTATGATGAGGTAAATGGCACCTATTTTTAGTAACAACACTAAAGATTTGAAAAGCAGTGTTCCAAACGGTACAAGCATTTTTTTCATATAAGAACAATATTAACAGTGAAAACCCCATCTCAATGGGATAAAATGGCGCAGAGTTACAGGTAATTAAAGAAATCATCGCGCAGAATGCCTATTGTTTTCGGGACATTTACTTGCAGTTCTAAGGTCTGTCATATTACCTATTATTATTCAACAAATTGTGACACTATCCAAATATGGTAATGATGCTCTCGATATCTGTCATCCGTAGGTAACAGATATCCGGCGATATACGTAGCTTCGTACGTGGGAAGAAAAAGTGAAGTGAAAAAATGTCGACAGAAAGGTTTAAAAATGCTATGAGCTAGGAAATCAATTTTGTTATCAATTTGTTGAATAATAAAACAATTATCCTGCTCAATCTCGCGGAATATCGTCTGATTTTAGCCGACTCGGCCTACGGCCTCGTCGGCTAAGTATCAGACGATATTCCGCGCGATTTCGCAGGATAATTGTTAAGTATTATTCAAATTAACGCTAAGAGCCGAGTCTCATTGATTAAGATTAACGCGCGTTTTTTTTCCCGTAGGGAGTATGACCTTGCTCATTAACTTGAAGAAGGCGGAGCATCAAAACAATGAACTTTTCGTATATTGTTTTCGCTTTTGTCCTATGTTCGCAAAATATAAAAACAGCTCGGGTTGGATCGTGCTTACTCGAACGGACATTGTATACTTTTGAAGACGAAATTTTGGTTCACAGGAGTGGACGTAAGGACGGACCATGTTAATTAGAAGTAGATGGATCGGGGATTCAATGAGCTCTGAAAAGAGCTCCCGATCCAGCGCACGTCTGTTTTCCTTGTTCATCGTAAATGCGCGCGTTAACAGTCGTCAAGCTGTCATTCTATGAGTTTTAAAGTTTACGGGCTACTGATCAGTGATTCGCATTTAACGACTGAGTGATTTTTTTGAAAAGATATGGTAATTTTTTGACAGCCATTGTTATGCAGTCGTGTGCTTCAAACAATGGCTCACTAAGCAAAGACGCGCCATATTTAAACGCACTTCCCACCCGCAATTTTAAATGTCAGTTTGATAGTCGTTATCTTACTTCGATTTACAAAGTAAAGACGGGATCGGTTAAGAAAAACGTCAAACTTTTATTTCCCGTTGCTAACTTTTTTAAAGCCCGTCTAGCTTACTTAAAAATCGCTTTTCACTTCGTATTGGGAACATGTTCCCCTCCGAAAAAGCCGATTTTTCCCAATTTTCGAACGCAGAAAGATAGTCCAAAAACATCGCAAAACTTCCTATTTTTTGGCTGCAATAGTAGATATAGCATTCCTCAGGAAAAGCCCGTTGCTTAAAACATTAAATAGGACTTACGAAAGTCAGGAAATCGAGTTTTATTAATGCCCTGCAGGCAAATTAGGGTCTTTTCTCTCTTATTCTTGGCCATTCAAACTACATTCGTATTCAAATTTTGCCGCTTCGGTGCTCATGAAAAAGTAATGATGTCCGGCTATTCTACGCGATGTCAAATTTCCCGCTACATGACCATATATGGTCAAAATTAAACGCGGAAACAGTGAATGTATTTGCAACGGAGAAAACACAAAGCTGCATAGGATCAAAATTGTAGTTGTTTTGACTTGGCATATGTGTGCCATGACGCGTATTTCATCACGAAATACGTCATTATGATGCTTTGAACGTTGAATCAACGATGCTTTGAACAAAAAGAGACAGCATAGCAACCCCTTGTCTACAGTTCCTAAGAAAGATATCGTTTCTACTTTCCCACTTTGGCTTGCAAGGCAAACAAGTCGCTAAACGCCTGAAATCATGTGTGTACAAATTCTACTCTTGTGTTAACCTAAAGATCATTTTTCAGAGCACTCGATGCATGAAATCTTTCTTTCCTTACAACGGGACCGCATTAATCGTTCGCAACAATCCAGATTTATTCAAAGGGCAAACTGCTGGGATTGTACTAGTTTTTTATTGGTAAAACTAAGCTACGCTTTCATGATAGGAAAACCAAACACTTTAAAGCCCTTGCTAAAAATGACAATACCTCAGCCATTGCTGACCACGTCAAAACCACTCGACATAACATCAACAGAGATCACTTTGGTAGTTTAGCGAAGGGCAAAACATACTACCGTTGTAAAATTAAAGGGAATTTGTTTATTGATTTAAGAACTTGAGCCAGCTTTCAATGTGGGGCAATGTCAACGTCGGAAGCGAAAAGCTGATGCTTTATTAACCTACCCTAGTTTTTAAAGTTTACTGTTAAGTATTTGCTTGGTAAATGAGTAGGTTCCCTAAGACCCCTCACCTTTGTTATATACAGATAGCTTTTATAAATTGCAACGGTTACTTTTGAAACGTATGTAGAGTACATGCGAAACGTCAAGTCTTAATAAAAAATGTACAAGTTCATTATGTTTGTCACTGCCAATTGTTTCTCATTTTTGATCAAACAACGATGGCCCAAAAACAAAAGTATTTACGATGAAGAAGTGATCTGTTCAGGATTACGGTATACAAATAACACAAAGCCAGTCTACTCTCCTGATGTCTTGCAATATATCAAGTTACTTCTCTGATATGGCTACGACATCATAGTCACTTGGCTGAATTTGGCTAAGGTTGGCACCCTTCGTCAGCATATCAGGCTCGGTTGGTCCAGCCCTAGATAGATTAGCTTAACTACTTCTCAACAAAATGCAAACCATGGGTCGACCAAACTCACCTCAAAGTACAGCTTGGTAAAATTATCTGGCTACAATTCGGTTGTTGTTTTTTGTTTAATTTGTTAGTTTAAGGGCTTAGAAGTCATTTTGACATAGTGAACTGAAACGTTGTAATTGACAACTTAATTGCGATCGTATTTATTTATTTATATATTTACATATTTATTTAATAATTTTCTTTCAGCGCCTTTGCATTCATGCGTTAATGACAAAGATTGCCATTCTAATGCAAGATGCGAAGATGGAAAATGCGTTTGTCAAGGAAAAAGAACTGGAAACGGGAAAAACTGCAGAGGTGCGGTTGTTTCACACGGATTTAATTAAGAAATTAGTTTCCTTGACTTGACATAAAGTGGTTTATGCGGTTATCATTTTCAGTAGCCTATTTACTTTTGAACGGTAGGTCACGATTATTATTTCGCATGCATCAACCATCTCGCTAAATCATATTTGGAATTTGTAACAGACTATATATCCTATAGACGACACAGCGATTCCTTCTTCATGAGCGATGCGGCTAAGGAAAAACTAGCTAGGCAAGCTTGTGAACAAGCTCAGCTGGTTTTTGAGTCAGGTGCGCCTTAAGAATTACCTCAGGTCTCAGGTTTACACTCAAAATTTAGCTTCAGGATAATCTCTCATTTAGGAAGTGAATTAGCAGCATCCTAGCTTTAAATAATGTCAACATCTCATGCTGCGGACTTTAAGTGAAAAAATTGACTCCTAATCTTTAAATTAATGACCGTAATTCTTTTTAGATTCGGAACCATGTTACAAGGACTGTGGTCCTGGTGGTACATGTCTCAAGGAAAAATTGATGCCCAAGGATGACGCAGTGTGCAGATGTGACAAAGGGTATAACAAGACAAAAGATGGCAAGTGTGTTGGTGGGTGTTCGTTAATCAAACATTATTTTTAAGGTGGCTCAACAAAGTTTTTAACATCTGTGTTTTATTTACCTTTTCCTCCAAGACCCTCGATCCCGGGTCACCAAAAATGGTAACAAGCAAGTTAACAACACAATCTTCGGGATTTTTTTTGCAGTTTAGCTGACGCATGTGCCATTGTCATGGCAACGCGAATAAATATAAACAGGCCTTCAAAATCGGTTTTGTTCAATTGCAAGATCTGTTCGTTAGATCTTTGTTACAATAGCGTCGCGCATTAAACACGTCACGAAAATTTAACCCCCAGTGTGACTCAGACAAACAAACCATTCCATGGGCTACTTATTTGAGAACGGCGTATGGAACAATGGCGCTTGTGAGCTTTCAGCTCGATACTCGGCGATTAATTTAGCAATTTGGAGGTGCCAAGGCTTTTCTAGTTCAAAACGATGGACAAACGCCATTGAATAACAAAAATACAGAGTTTGAAGGAGAATGGCGAAATATGATGGACTTTTCATGTACGAAGACTGTTTACGAACACACACGTTTACCTCCATAGCAGAAAAACACATTATTGTGTACGACATTCAGATGTATCATTTACAAGAACGCCAGTAACCCGGAAAAAGAAATACCGTAGATCCTATTCGATTAGTCGCCTTCGTAATCGTTTCACTTTGAAGTATTCTCAACGGCTAGTACATGTAACAACCCCGCGCAGTTCTCGACTTCTACATCTTCAAGGTTTTGGGATCTGTCCGCCTGTCGGGGCTGCTTTCCGAGATCCTCGTGCAATATTTAGGCTCTTTGTTAGACACTGCGAATCTGTATTACTCTACCCACAGCAGCTGTGTTTGCTTTTGTATATTATTTAAACTCTTCAAAGCCCTAGATTTTCTGATTCTCAAGACAATGTGCTCATACAAACCCTCTACCGGACTGTAATAGCAACCCGCACAAATGACGTCATGAAAATTCAACCCCCGGTATGACTCAGACAAACCAAACATTCCCTGTGCTACTTCTTTCAGAGCGACGTATGGAACAATAGGTTCGATTTCCGCCGCTTTTCGGTCTATAGTCGACTGTTCACAGACCCATATTTTTCGATGAGGTCGTAGGTGTCGATCGTTGAGTTCGACGGGTCGCCATAGTGATCTCTTGATGCGCGCGAAACTGGGGAGAGTACAAAATGCCTGTGGGTAGTGGCGGTGGGGTTAATAGGATGTGGGTGGCACTATCCATCCCATCCCGCTACTCTCGCCAGGTTCGAGGGCATCAAGAGACCAACATGGGGGCCGTCGAACTCGGCTATTGACCCGTGGCCCTTTCGAGGGCGCAACCTAAGTCAACTATCACGCATAGAAATTGAGCATATGGAGAAAACTCTAATGTTATTTTATCTAAACCGTCTTCATGACACTTCGAAAACGCTAAGAAGGGCACATGCTGATACGCTACTCACTCTCTATTTAACAAATAGATTCCATTTTGCCTTGCGTCTGTTCAGTAATACATCACAGACGACGTGAGAGAATGGTGTAAAAGCATCAATGACAGAATCCGCTATCTATTTATTATTTATTTATCTATCGCCTCCAGTGCGACTTTTTTGTTCTTACCACATTTTAACGTCTTCTGAGATCGCAAAGGAACATATGATCTATACACAATAACGAACAAACTACTGCGGATAAAGCCTTTTTTTTTTTTTAAATATTTAAACATCAGGCGAGCGAACATCAGTGTTTCTTTTTTCTTAAATTTCTTTAAAAGTGAAGAGACCGTAGATGTTTTTCGTTTAGTCTTCTCAGAAATTTAATAACCATTTACATCAAACTTTTCCTTCAAACTTGTTGAAAAACTAAAATAACATTGCCATTTCGTAGACGACCTCCAGCCATCGGAAGCTAGTTAAAAAGTAAAGTGTTTCTGTTTGTTGAGGAGTTTCTCTCGTGAGTTTCTTCTCGTTATCGCTAATATAAACACATGCATGCCGAATTGTTCCCCAGCCACTTACAAGTTATTGGGTTGTTACATACACCGTCTCAGGCTATTTGTTATATGTAAAAATTAATGGTAAAATTGAGGAACCTAACCATGTGTTTGTTTCATTTTCTCTGCTTTTTTAACCAGAATGCACAGAAAACGCGAACTGCAGTTATGGCACATGTACTGAAGGGGAATGTAAGTGTAAATACGATCAAGTAAAGGAAGGCAGGATTTGCAAACGTGGTGAGAATGTGATTTTGCAAAAATACAGTAAAATCACGCTTTTAATATAAGATCTGATCTCATTTTCAACACTGAAAAGTTTTGTAAATTCAAATGGAGATGTATTCTATATTCCGTTTACTTATATGTCACTTATAACAAATGCTTTTTTAAAGTATGAATAAGTTGCAAAACAAAGTTAGATGTTTTAATTTATTTCCGGTCAGGTTTAACTTTTGGACTCTTTTTATCGCATTTCGGACAAAATAAGCTATATACTAAGTAAATGTACACGTAAAAAACGCGAGTTATGGTTTACTGAAGTCTCAAAGTTTTACAGATACACCGACAAAAAAAAAATCTAGAAAACCGACCCCTTACCCAAAAACTGCAATTAAATGTTAATCATATACTAGACTACGAGTAGTTGGTTTTTGTTCCTGAAATCCTCCACGTGCGGAACTCAAAATATATTATGCAAACTAGGGAAAGAAACGAGGAGGGAATGGGGAGAGACATATATTAATAATTGTTCTAAGGGTTTCCTTTTTTTCGCTGATGATACAAACCTGCTGTATGCTGACAAGGATTTGACGTCACTAAAAAGTGTAATCAACATCGAATTAGCAGGGTTGTTGGAATTATATCACGATTAAGGCACTCTGTCTCGCTGAATACTTTAATTTTTACCCCTCAATGTGCACGAAATATCTAGCAATTCTGCACCTCAGAATATCTGTGATCTTTTAACTTGTTCATCTGACGTTCATACATACAACACTATATTTTCTGATGCTGGTAACTTATATGCTAATAAATAAATAAATAAATAAATCAAGACTGAGAATTCAACTCAATTGGTTTTCCATTTTCGGAGCTAAATTGTGGAATTGCCTGAAGCCTAAACTGTAAATTCGTCAATTTTTACTTGCGGTACTTGATAATGAAGATGATTATGTTGATGTCTCTTCGTTAATGTTAAAAATTTCTAATTATCATTAATTAAACTCTATTAGCTATGAGTAAAATTCTACTAGAGCAAATGCTGCAATCTGATTGGCTGAGCTACTTGTATACTATCATCCATGGAGTACAGTGGCTGCCGGTCGTCCACGAAATGCGATGTTTTTATAGTTTTCCGAAGTTTTGAAAGGAATTTTAGATGTAAACGGGGATTAAATTCCTGACAAGAAACAAACAAAAAAACCTTGAAAATATTGGAAAAGCGGGTACGGGGGTAAACAACTGAAAATTTGCCAAGTACAGTTTGATACGTGCAACTTTGTTTAAGGGTAAAGTTCAATAATGCGTGGTAAAATCATTGGAAACCGTTATTTGCGTTGATTTCTTATGTTCTGTCTTATTATAGGTTCTTGCTCTTCTCATGTAAATCCTAGCTATTTTTGAATAGATGTGTATACCTATTTCTATTTTTTTCATTTATTTACCTAATTTTATTATTGGTGTATTTTTGTTAAATTTTATTGTAAGTATATATATAACCCGGCCCGATTAACTTTGCTACATGCGGGGTGTATAAATTTATGTTTGTTTTATGGAAATTATTCTTAGGGCGCGTTCGTTTGGGATATTCCGGAATAAGGATATATTTCAGAATATATTCCGGCTATTCTGCTAGTATTCTGGTATTCCGGAATGAGAATAGCTCCCAAACAAACGCTTACTCGCATTATTCCAATTATTCTTATTCCGGATTGATCCCAAACGAACGCGCCCTTAATAAAATGATGATGATGAATGATGATGATGAATGATGATGATGAATGATGATGATGAATGATGATGATGATGATGACGACGACAGCAGAAAAAGACCAAGGAGGCTTCTTTGTTATTCAAATTCCCGTTTCTGAGAAACGGGAAATACTGATTGGATGATTGCCTGTCAATCTGTTAACAAATCGATCAAATTTTCCTGTGTGTATGCAATTACGTAGAGCGTTCTCGAGGGAAAACGCTTAAGTTGAAATAGCAGATTTCGAGGAAGTTTTAACGCGGATTCGCGAGGAACACGAAAGCCCGAGCAAAAAGAAGCAATTAAATCCCTTTTAGATGAAAAGGACGTTTCTGCCATGCTACCAACTGGTTTCGGTAAAAGTCTTATTAACCAATGCTTTTTTCTTGGTAAATAAAACATCGATGAACATTCGCTATCAGTAATCGTCGTCATTTCGCTCCGTAGCATCGTCCAAGAGCCGCTTACAAGCAACCTAAATACGGTTGAGTTAACTCTTCAAGCGATGAACGTGCTAAACAACAAATTCTTGTCAATACTGCGAGATTCGAACTCTCGATGACAAATTATACAAAGCTGCGAGTCTTCGTGGTTTTTACGTTTTCGTTCTTTATTTGGCGCGCTTTTTTCGGTGTTTCAGTGTTCATCGGTCATTCCGCAATTAAAAGGTTTTATAGCTGAAGCACTCACAGAAAATGAAGATTCCAACGCTCATCTCTAAACACAAGTTGTTTACAATTGTTCAAGATCAATTACATAACGATAACTTTGCCGCAAAGTATTATCGGTTTTTAAACTGGGCGGAACCATCAATCAAACAGGTGTCAAATTAAAGGCGGCAAATCGAAAAGATCAAAATACCACCGCAGTCTCTTTCTGTTTCCTTTTCTCTGCGCCCGCACTTCGCGCAGCTCGCCTCTCTTTCAATCTAGTAAGTAGAAGAAAAAAAAAAGGAAAAGGGTAATATATCGCTCACTACATTAATACTAACAGGAGCAAGCTTTAAGAATCTTTACACGGCGACACTTATCATAATCTTACATAATCTTAAAAGAACGTGCATTGCTGCCATCAAAAAAATAATAGCTTAAAGTAAAGAATGAATACTATTCCATACTATGATAATCGTAATAATCTTGAAAAAGTAATCTCGGAAAAGGGAAGTTTGAGCATAATTCGTCTTATGACAAAGAGCAGTATTTGCACGACGCGTGCGTCCCTGAACAAAAGAGAAATAGTGATCAAATTCAAAGGTAAAATCAACCAGACTATTTA
>JAHPZR010001167.1:17500-50000 GCA_019787425.1 Platygyra sinensis | reverse complement strand
GAGGGAGAGGCCGCAGACTGCCATGCGTGCCTCCCTATTTCGCTGATGCATGTAACTTTCTCCAAAAAGTGAAGTTATACTATAGATGAAATTGGCTGAAACACAGGTAAAACGATCAGTGATCTAAATGGATCGGTTGGGTCGCGACGATTTCTCAACGTTGCAGATGAAAGGACGTTTGTGTTGATTTTCACGTTACCAGACACCAACCAATAGCGTAGCTAGCTCCATCTTTCTGTATATAAATCACATACAACCCACAATTCCTCGATTCGTTTCGACGAAGGGCTAACGCTCGAAGCGTGAGCTTCCGAATCTCTTTTCGGTGGGCAATTCACATTATCAATCCAGTTGATAAAACCAAATTATCTTGTAATACTCCCACAGACGCAGCACCATAGTTTCTTTAGAAACTTACCCCTTTTATTCGTATGTTCTTCGTCAGTTGTCCAGCTTCTATGTTTTTAGCGAACATGCAACTTGAGCCCCGTCTTCCAAAAGAGGTCGCGAACTACGAGTAAAAATCCTTGCTCGAACGGGCATATATTTAGAAAATGGTATTTGCCCTCCATTTCTATTTTACAAATTGGGCAAGTTCTTTCTGAAGGTTTCTTGAACGGTCTCGAATAACGTCCTGTCTCTATGGCTAATTTGTGGTTGCTAAGTCGCAGTTTTGTTTGGGCTATTCTGTGTCGTGTATTTGTGACCTGATGTAGGTAGTCTTCACATTTGTAATTGTCTATCGTTTGACATCCCCTAATTGGGGAAGAGGGGGGGGGGGTGGGGGGGGGAGGAGAGGGTTGGGGTGTTTAAATGACTGGTGCATCTTTACTATATTCTCACATCACAGCTTATGTAAAAGAAATTTGTCAAGAAGGAAAGTGTACGTGTGCCCCCGGATTTACCCAAAACATTGACGAGGAATGCGAAGGTAATTTCCTGCATTTGTGGTTGTACACTTATTTATACAACTGGGCTGTAAAAGATTTTCATTAACTTAATTATGTCTTTCTCACTATCAAAAAGAGCGTTTGCCTTTCATGAAGGGTTTAAGTAACATCTTTTTTGGGTTTTGAATCTTCATTTAATTTCTGAGTAGAGAGAGGGGAGGGGGGGGGGGGGGTAGGCCATAAAGGATGGGAGTGAAAATGTGTGTGGTTTGGTCACATCACTTTTGTTTAGAATACAAATGATATCAAAAGAGATTGCCTTCAGCCTTGCAGAAATTGGTTCTACCCGATCAGAGTTAATGAATAATTAATTCTCCTTTTGTCGCCAAAACATGCATCGGATTTTTTTATTGGGTATCTGGATGTCAACAACGCTCTCGCCTGAGTATAAATCTGCAGTTAAGAGTCCAATGTTTCGTGATGCTCATTTCAGATGTGGACGAGTGTTTACATGATGAAACTCTATGCAACAAGGTTAACGAAAAATGTCTAAACCAACAAGGGTCATTTTTTTGTATGTGCCGATCGGGATATAGGAGAGTAAACAAAGTTTGCGTGAAGAAAGGTGAGCGTTCAAAATTGATTATCAGCAATTGAACAAATTGACGTCAGGTTTTCATTCGCCTGCCCGATTATCGATAATGAATTTCGTTGTGACATTGTCAAAGTAGCTGTAGATCCATAAGGCGACAACTGCGATTATCGGCACACTACTTTGACAATATTGTGACGGAATTAATTGTCAATAACATGGCAGACGCATGAAAAGCTGACGTCAATTTGTTTTTTTTACGATAAAAAAGTGTCAAATTGTCCACTCTAGCGCGTTGACCTATCCCATAAATTATAAATTTGTGTGACTGTCCGCTTATTGATGATGAAGATTAGCCAACTAATTGTCTGTTCCGTGACCTGGCCTTTGAATACCACCGAGGCTGCAAGTAACCTTGTTTTGTTGAAGACCTCAGTGATGTTGTTGTGTGAATCAAGTTGCTCTTATGCTAGTTAGGTAACATTTAAATGAGAAAATCAGAGAGGTCTGCATAAAACCAAGGTCATCTCCAACCTCGCTTGCGTGGAAGAGCCAGGGACCCGTTTCTTAAAAGCCACAGAAACATTTTGGACCTGCAAAGCCATTTTAGATAATCTGTACCTAAAAAAAAGAGAATTGTGTACTAAAAATTGTTGTCGCCGACAAACGGAGCCCACACTCAAATAGGAGGAAAAATGAAACTCATGATTTGATTTTCTCATGTTTATCATGACCAGCTGCATTGCTCGTGGGCGCGTACCCATGACGGCGACTGCGACTACGACGGAGTTGCGCAACATGGCGGCCATGCTTACAATAATAGGTTGAGAGCGACATGTTTACAGCGGTCAAACGACTGGGCATGCGCGTGACTTAAGCACTTCCGGTACTTCCGGTCACTTTCCCGTTTCATCATACAAACTTTCCACGGTCAACCTCCGCCACTCGAGCCATCTCGGTACTAAGTCCAATCATTCTGCCTCTACAAACGTTTTTCTCCCGAGTTTTACTGCTCAGGCAACAAGCTTTTTCGTCTGGAAATTTGACCCTAGAGAGGCCGACGACACCAGTTACCGCGATTATAACACAAGTCTTCATGTTTCGCTACGAACACGTAAATTCGACAAGAAAATTCCCTATTGTTGAAGAGATAGCTTCTTTGTTGAAGAAGATATATAAAAGAGATGGCTCTTTAAGAGCTGTGGTTAAAGTAAAAACCTTAGCTGTTTTGTTTCCGCTTTATCCCCACGAAATGAAAACAAATAGCGCGGAATTTAAATCTACCGCCATTTTGGCGCTTGCTTGTTTCTATGGAAATGATGCAATCTATCTCCACGCGCGCTCTATCGTGCGTGTTTGGCTTAAGCATGCGCACTCATTTGACCGCTGTGAAAGCGACATGCAGCCTTGGTTTACCGTGTACTTCTTTACTATTGGAGATCCATGTTGTGATCAATTGATACCTGTCAAAACAAGGTATCTGCTAACCATTATCACGAGACCATATCGCAAGCTCGAGTCTACAACTCATCGAGGTCACGTTTCGAGACCTTCGAGAAACGGGGCTGTGGTGACTAAATACATAACTCTGAAATTACCTATTCCTACGGAGGAAATAATTCGCCGGCCGACTTCTGGTGCCAATATTGTTAGGCGAATAGGTCGGTGAAGAACATTACTAGTAAAGGTTAAACTATTCCTGAAAGACGCTTAATGGAGGTATAAAATAACCGATGTCTCGGCATTACTCCCTTCTTCACTGTACACCAGATGTACATTTTGTTCATTTTCACCTGATGCATATCTGACAACAGTCATTTAGTGAAGAAGCCACAATGACTAATTTTGCCCATAATTCACTTCCAAAAAATTTCGCTGAAATCAGAAAAAAGAAACATATAACATTTTATTTTCACTGTGTGATGCCGACTGTAATTCCAGCGGAGTTTTTGTTACCTGACGTGCCCTAAACTAGGCCAGTTGCGATATTCTAAAAGTCCAGTGTAACTTGGCTCCATGGAGGGCTCAGGGGAATTAAACAAAAGTAATTCAGTAATTATTTATCCTTATTCTCGAAGCGATTTCTTTTTTTTTCCCCTTACTTTTAGAGCTAATTGGGCTATTGAATGCAACTTGTATTAAAAACAATGAATAGTTATTGGGCGAGGTTGAGAAAAGTATCGTGATTTGTCAGTGGCGAGAAAATCAGTTATTCCCTGAAGCTGAAGGCTGAGGCAGATATTGTGATCGGTGGGACTCACCCAAGACTTCTCATTCCTAAACCATGTCCTTTGTCTGATTCGTTTCCTAGAGCAATGTATTTTTAAATGTACACAGCAAGAGATATGCGTCGCGGGAGAATGTAAGTGCAAGGACGGATACAAAAAGAGCGGAATAGGATATTGTGTTCCTCGTCAACGTAAGTAATGCATGGCAAATGGTATGTGCACAAGTTTAAGGAGCTTTTTCATTTTGGTCACGTATAAAATTACATTAACATAAACAGATATCTGAAAATAGTTATTTACTTAGATGGAGCAACACCAGAGAGATATTAATGAGCCATTAAGGAAAAGGATGGTTAAATCGATCGTTATCAGAATAAAAATTCAAGCTTTGAAGAATTTAGAGTAAAAAGAATAGAAGCTAAGGTTTCACGGTCGCCGACCTCATCTTGGTAGTCAGGCAAACAGGGCATATTTTACAGTTAATGCATGGGAAAATGCGTGATTTTGATGCTCGATAACTCGAGGTAGCTTGATATTCTGAAATTTCTGTGAATTTGAAACTAAATATATTAGCTTAAAGAGTTAACCGATAAAATTCGAAGGGCATCGGTTTGCTGAGAAGCGAGAAATCGTCTTTTAGTTTTTCATACAAATGCGTCTGAACTTTCCCGCGAATGGCGGCTCCATTTTACGGACAAATATTAAAAAAAAAAAATTAGATTTGCGACTTTCTTTGTACGAGTACAATTCTCAAATTTGATCGGTTAGCTCTTTTAGGTAGTATTTTAGTTTGTAATTCATAGAAATTGTAGAATGTCAACCTTCCTCGAGTTATCGAGCATCAAAATCACAATTTTTCCCATACATTAACTGTAACTTTTGCCGTGATTGCGCTATAACCAAGATGGCGTCGGCGACCGTGAAATCTTCTGCACCACGGGCTCAATACAGATGCCGACTTTGGACGCGAAAACTGTAAATTTACCTTATAAATGTAACACCAAAACGAGGCTACGCCTCGTCACAATAGAAGAAATGCTTCCACGAAAGAGCAAATGACGCTTTTTGCCTCAAATATAAAGAAATTGGAACAAAAGCGCGTTAGAGCTCTCTCGTGTGGGCGGACCGGTGAGAGCGGGACTCTGCAGAGACTCTGCTCCCCATAACTCAGCCTCATGGGGGGGGGGGGGGGGGGGGTGGGGTGTTAGAGGAGAGACGGGGCAATATTTTATTGAAACATTTTAGACTTTTTCATTGTTATATAGACATGTTAAAGCGCTTTTAGAATTTGTTTCAATAACAGTTTACTGTATCTGGCCAGGAGAAATGGACTTAGATATCAAGAAAGCTCCGTTTTTTTCAGTCATCAGGGGTGGATAACATTATCATGGACTGCAAACCACGAAACTGAAAAAAATTTGGCTGAACTTTTCCAACATGCAGAAAACATAGACCCTAGGAAGGAATGGCTACCTTTAAATTATTCTTTTGCTCGTACTTAAATTAGCCTCACTAACCTCGTTTTTGAGGCTAAAGTGGTCAACAGTTTGTTAACCCGAACGAGGTAAGTGAGGCTATTTTGAATACAAACAGGAATAATTCAAACTTAGCCATTTTTGCATGTAATTAATTACATAGTGTAAATCTCGGTTATATAACTTGGTTAGCAGTAAGACGTTAAAAGAACTTCTTATAGTTTCAAAGTGTTTCCTAATATATCTGAAATCCTTTTTATTTTTTACATTTAGATCATCTAGATGAGAGTTTGGGCCTCAGCTCCTTACACAGCATCGGTTTTCCAAGCACCCTCTTTATATGCGTGCTTGGGTACCTGGCCTTCACAGACTGATTGTAACCGCGTCTTCTTGCTTCTTGTACCTTTAATTCTTTTTTCAACGACGCTTGATTTTTTTTGGCTTACTTTCTTGTTAACATGTTATTTAATGTTGTCTTATTTTATTCAACAACATTATTATCCGATAAAATCACTAATTTACCCTGTTTTGCACTTTGCATTTTTCATGATGTTTTCTTCTAAAAAAGCTTAACTTCATATGGATCATTGATCAAGTGTGACTGGCCAAGATGGCTGGATAATCGCAATTTTTTTTTGCGTGCTTATGGATCGAGAGGGAGCCGAAGTAACCAATATCCAGCCATCTTGACGGAACAAGCTGCGTTGACAATAAAGGACCACAGGGAGCCCTCACATCCGTTTCGAATATGAATAAAAGATCAAATTACTTTTATCGCGCGTGTTTTGTATTTTGTGGCCGCCATTTTGAATTTTTACATGTAATACGCGCGCGGTAAATTGCGCGGTCTCCTAGTGCGAGGTTTGGAACCGAGATTACGGAAATCGCTCGGAGCCTGCTCGGACATCTAATAAAGTGACTAGGGATGAAACTTAAGTCACAGCGTTTCGAATTTCGCATTACTTCGAGGGGAACTTTTTCATCGTAATTTGCCAAAAACTGCTCTGTAAGAAGAAGGAGGATTAGGCTAAATATATCTAATCTCATTTAGCCCAAACACCCAGAAGGTCTGCGATATTTTGGCGTTGTTTTAAACTATCCGCTTTCGCACTATGTGTCTGCCAGTTGGGGACCACGGAAGTCAGAAATGCTACAAGTTGATTGACAGATTAGAGGCGGAAGCGATAGTGTCGCTTGTTCAATTGTTCAGTTTTAATACCGGAAGTGTGATGATTGTATGCTGCCGCAAGGCCAGGGCCAAGGCCAGGGCCAAGGCCAGGGCCAAGGCCAGGGCCAAGGCCAGGGCCAAGATCAATGCCAAGGCCAAATCCGATTCATGACACCACAGTGGTGGGAAGAGTTTGAAAACTTTAAAATTGGAAGAATTCACGAATTTCACGACTGTTGTGTTAAGAAAGTTCTTCCTCCTTACAACATGAGGTAGGTATTAATTGTAGGAGAACATAATTTGAAGGTAATTTTGTGATTTGTGGGCAGGTTTTTCAATAATTTCGACTTTCTCGGTCCTGCGATTCAGATCAGCGTAAAAATTATGTTGCCGTTCGTTTGCCTCTAGCGGTTTGAATGACTGTCACGATCAAAAGAAAGTGCTGGATGTCGTTTGGACTGGCCACAATTCCTTTAGTTGCTGGGCCGCCGGTAGTGGCATGGATAGTAAAGAAACTGGTTTTTACTTTCCATATGGAAAAACACACTGTTTTCATCCGTGTATAGTATCAAATTGGTTTCTCATATTAGATTAAAAGGACGTTGACTTGTAGATTTGTAGATTTTTTAATTATTCAACTGGCGACAACATGTAATTTACTTTTTGTTCAATCACGGGTCTCGTGGCTTTTCAATTACGAAAGGCATAGAAGTCATCAAGATCGTGGTACGTTTCAATGCAGCCCACACCAATGCTTCACCTACGATCAAAATTCCTGGGGGACATATCACCATCAATTCCAAGTACACCTGTACAAGTTACAACGTGGTATACCTTATCAAATGTCGTACCTGCAACAAGGTTTACATCGGAGAAACAGGAGGACGCCTGGGAGATCGATTCAGAGAACACTTACGTTCAACGCGACAAACCAACACTGATCTTCCCGTAGGTCGACTTTTTAAATTACCAGGGCACGCCTCTACTGATATGCTGGTGCCCGTAATCCACTCTGGCTTCCGAGATACTCAAAATAGGCGCCTCTGCGAGGCCAGGATGATTTTAAGGAACAAAACGTTACACCCGGGAGGACTAAATACCCACTTTGCCTTTCTATAAACTCCCACATATCTGTTCAGTTTGAATGTATACACGCGCGTACTCTTTTCCTAGTCAGCGCGTGCAAGTAAATTCAAATTCAAAATTTCAGTTTTGATGTCAACGTTATATCATGCGCACAGTTTACAGTTGCTTTTTATCCACTGATGAAGACGCAGTAGCCTCGAAAAATATGGAAGTTATAAGTACTTTTTCGCGCAATAATGAATATACACTAAGGTTCCTTATCCAACAAAACTTGCGCAACACAGTTTTCTTCTTCTTTTTTCTTCTGAAGTCATCACCCATGTCAGTCAAGCTGATTACTTTGGAGAAAATATGCTTATATTGGCATAACAGAACTATAAACTTGCCATGTGGAAACTGACTGGCTACACAATGGTGGCGAAAACCGTGCAATAAATTACAGTAGGAACAAGCTATAGCATATCTTTTGAAATAGTTTCCATTTTAATTTTTGGTCAGATTTTTGTTGTTAGACTGGTAAGTGGCTCGCTGTCTAGAAGTGGCTTTGCATGCGACGCCTATACCCGAGGTGCCAGCGTCAGTCAAAAACAAGCTCATCTATCGAAACATGTTTGATCATGTCAGTTATACCAACTACTCTTTAAAGGGGATTTAATTCTTACTAGCGTGAGCAAATTTACTTCAAAACCCAAGCAAAAATCGAGCTACAACTCTGTTAGCTAGAGTAGCAGTTAATGATAGTTTTCCATTGCAGGATACTGGAATGTTACTTATCAAATCTTTGTTCTTGCTAAGCCGTTGACAAGAGATATACCCTGAATGGGAAAGCGTCGATTCTCTTTATTTCGCCTTTATAAAGAAAGACCACCCGCGTTACACTGTAAATTTCAAAGTTGCTGAATTGAACTTTTGTCGAATTTTGATCGCCGACGTTCATCCAAAATTGCCAGTAGATCCCACAAAAATGAAACTGAAAACCCAACATTCACTAACTGAACTGTCTTTTGCTAGAATATCAGATGATTTTAAGCACTACTGGTTAGCTTTTTTCCTCACTGATTTTGCATAGTTTTTAATTAAGTTTTGGTTTAATTAGAAAAGTGTGTCTACTTATTCGTTGCTCACTGTTCTTGGAAAACACAAGGAGTGAGAATAATCGCTGTATCTTGATTAAGTGAGAATCACATGTAAACGTCTGTGTACCAAGAAGATGAAAAGTGTACAATTTCGGATTACTGCGAAGTGAAATCTGACCTTTTTGTTGAAATGACCGTTTTTCGTGAATTTCTGCTATTTTATCGGATATTTCGAAAAACTAATTTGATATCTTTCACTTACTCACCTAGGCCTTCAAAATGACAAACTACGAGCAAAATCGAATTTTCTTTGATTCTTGCTGACATCCACTCTTAGTAAAAGAACCCACCATAGGTTTCCGATGAAACTTGGTATGTTGTTACAAGACAAGGAGATATTAAAAACGTAATAAAAAGAGGGGATCACCGTGCCTGTTTTCACACCACAATGCTGAAAACTAAGGTTATTAAGGTGCCGGTTGGTGATCTCCGTGCGCAACAAATAAGCGCGATTATTTTCCAATGCGGCGTGTTATATCACACAGGGTTCGCCTTTCTTTGACTGTTTATTCATCTACGTCCCAGAAAAAGATGGCTTCAAATACCCTGCATTATTAATTTATATTTTTATCCTTCAGACGAAACATAATTTGGCCTTGCTCTGTTGGGTCGGTTACGTCTCTATCTGTAGCATTTATTTTATTTGTTAAAACAGTAGCCATACATTTCTGGCAATTTTTTCTCAGTTATTGAGAGTATTGTTCACCGTGCTCGTTGAAGAGAAAGGAACTTTTATCTCGCTGTCGAGCCTAGTTTGAGGGAAATCTCTCATGTTTTGTAAGCGCGCGCACTCATGTGCGCGCGTTGATAACGCAAAAATCGTGCGCAGTAGTAATGCCAAGTTCAAAACTAGGGAATCACTTTAAGCATTTGGTGAGTGCGTTTTTCTCCATCAACAAATTATAACCAATTTTCTCATTGTCCAGGCATAAACTAAAGCAGAAACGTACGGCATCATCTATTCTGATTACTACAAACACGTGACCGTGATTGGTACGATTAGTTGTAAAAAGGTTTTGCCTCGAATTGTCATCACAGCACACTCTTTTTCTTTACGATAAGGAATATTCCCTAAAACTGTTGTAGCCCCCCCCCCCCCTCCTCGCTCTTTAGCGTGCCTTATCAGAGGACAGAGCAAGGCCGACGCCACTCTTACTCCTCAGTAAAGTAAAGTTTGGTTTGAAAATTCAGCCGAATGATTGGGGAAATTATTGAATTCTTTATCATAAAAGTAGAAAGAAGAGCGCTCAGTGGTGGTACAACATGAGGCTACGTCTCGTGTTTTCCCCGATACTTTTTTCGTGCTCTACCGCTTCCTGTGTGCTTTACAACACAGCAGGGTACAGTCGAACCTTCTTTATTTATTGAATGACGTGGGCTTGTGCGTGCACATATTCATTCACAGCGCGAAATTCGAGTCTTGTGTTCGACTTTGAAAAAAAAAATTACCTTTTGGCCTGCCTTGTCCTCCGCTATCGCTCTAAACTATCCGCAAGAGAATCTCCCAACTCTCACCGGTCATTTCATCATTAGTCGGGCGAGGCCGACTTTAAATTTACCCTGCATTTCTCCACAAAACTCAGTCACGTGCAATGGGGAATACCGCAGACCCTTAAAAAAGGCTCAGCCTTCTTTCCACGATGTCAAAGTCGATGGCGGATACGTCGATGGCGATGTCGATGGCGGCCGTACATAGCGGGGGGGGCGGAAAACTAATAGGGGTGAAAAAAAAACGTCCGACTAGAAACCCTATCTGCATACGGGAGATCCCTGTGAAGGTTTGTGGAGTTTGCCCCCGCAGACAAAAAATCCTAGGTACGGCCCTGATATTGTAATCTTTTCTACGCTCAAACATACAGACCCACACGCCAGTCGCGGTAGATCCACTCAAAAAGATGGCGTGTGTAATGAGCATATATTTCGAAACGGGTCGTTCCGCGAACTCAAAATAGCAAAAGAATCAAATGATTTAGCGGATGTAGCGAAGGTCTTACTAGAATCATACCAGAAATCAAGTGAGTTTTCAGTGAACAGAAAATGTGGACAGAATGTTGCAACAGACGACAGAAGAACATTTACTGATAAAGGCAAGGTGCGTAGTATTCAAACTCTAGGAAACGACAACAAAGATGCCAAATAATAAAATTCAGGTGTCGTTACATGATGTTTGTTTATCACTGTAATATTAACAGTCCTGAGCATGTGCGAAGACGATTCGGTGGTGAGCCCAGCAGAATACCTGTAAAAAAAACTAGGAAAGCTTTCACATAAAAACAAAAAAAATAAAGAAATTGGTCTACAGGCATATACAACACGCAACACAGTCAACAGACTTGCGCGTAATGAGTTTAAATTTAAATCCTGTGGTACTAGAACGATCAAAGGAGAAATAAACCTATACATCGAGCTCCAGGAACATAAGCTTGATTTGATAGCTGCAAGAAACATTAGAATTTCTCTAGACAAGCCTATAGCTTGCTCGAAGTAAAGCCACGAAACGTAGGAGGACAAATATGATACCTGTGATAATAATCTTCCTGCTATACTTGCAAACCGAGTTCTAATCATAGCCGGGTCCGGCGTCACAATATCCTGACGTATAATATAGAATGCGAGTAAGCAACACGTTCACGTAAATGTCATATTTTGTCCCTTAAAAGCAAGTCCTTGGAGAGTAATTAAACAAATTTTGCAATAGAAATGAGCCCAAACAATACACTAACGCATGGCAAGTTATAGAGGTCTCAAACTCAACGAAGCAACACGCAGTAACAGCGCGCAGAAATCATGCAGACCTATGACCTCTTAAAATTTGCCTTAGCACGATCTAACGGCTCTAGCTTTCTCATAATAACACAATACGAAATGCCCTTCATAAACAAGAGTGAAATGACAAAAAGGTCGAATGACCGAAAAATAAACGGCAAATCTATGTACAAATGGCACGAACAGTAAGAGTCGTGTTTGGCCCGTCTATTTTATTTACCTGTGATAAGAATCTACCTGCTGTAGCCGAGTCCGGGTAAGAAACACGTTCACAGTAAATGCCATATTTTGTCCCTGTAAAGCAAATACTTGGAGACTTCAAAACAAATCTTGCAATAGAAATGAGCCCATACAATATATAACGCATGGCAAATTACAGAGGTGTCAAATTCAACGAAGCGATACGCAGATAACAGCGCGCAGAAATCATGCAGACCTCTGACGTGTAACGACTCTAGCTTTCTCCTAGTAACACAATACGAAATGCCCTTCATAAACAAGAGTGAAGCGGCAAAAAGGTCGAACGATCGAAATTTAAACGGCAAACCTAGTGTACATATGGCACGAACCGTAGGAGTCGTGCTTGGCCTGTCTATTTTATTTACCTCAGGAAAATAACATGCGGAGCCTGGAAATGACAAGACGTGGTTAAACTCAAACGTGAACAGCGGAAAAAAGATGACAAAACATTGACTGTATTGCAGAGTAAACCGACAATGGTTTGAAATTATGTGTAATTACCTTCTTCATAATTTTTTTTTTTTGGAAAACGCGAAAACCTGGGTCGGTCGAACGACGCTAAACGATCGAAAACGGGGAATAGCCTTACGGGACAAAAAAAATTACGCCACGCCCACAAGCGGGGTCCTTGGACAAACAAGTAACTGGTCAAAACTAGTTGCAGCATATCTTCCAGTAGCCCGACTTACGATCTTAGATCGTCTTGTTTAATATAACATGTCAACCTTTCATTAGAACCCATGACATGTGCGTGAATCTTCACGGTTATGAGTCGTCAGGGGAAAATAGAAAATTGTCCCACATCATAGCTGTTCGCGAATCACAACACTTACGATCTCAGTACCCAATTATGTATCCTGCAGCAACTAAGAAATATACTTTATTTTTAAATAAATGTAATGTAATGTAAAGCTTAAAAAGCATTCCATTGTTAGACTGCTATCTGAACTTGGGTTTATAAACAGGACTTTATAATATAAGGGCTTCAAAAAAAGTACGCTTTTGAGCGCTGGCTCTTTTCGGTTGAATGAGAGGAGGTCTCCGAAGGCTTAAAAACGGTAAGTACTTGGTGTATCCCTTATCATAGTGTATTACGAACGTAGCATAGTATATTTATCCCTATTATAGTGTATTAGATACAATATAAAATCTGGAAGGAATACATGAGGTACTTAGGTTAAAAACTGTAGATTAACCGCTTGACGCAGGCTCATAAACTCTAATTATCACGTAAGTAATTCATTCTGACGTATGCAAACTAATTGCACAGCTGATTCGGTGCGCAGGCTTAAAAGAGCACGCTGAGAAAAACCTCGCTAAAGAACGGAAAAGGTTATTTGAAAATGCGATTTATTACAAGACAGCTTCTGGTTTGCCTGGTTATCAGTTTCTTCTTTTGCGGTCTTCACTGCAAGATGTTGTCATATCGTAAGTATTGTTAACGTCTTTTCAGTGATAAATCCTTCTGTTAAAAAAAAAAAAAAACCAACAGCCTACACACACCTTTACAATACGTTAAGTCTCACAATACGTTGTCTTATGTCTTATTACTTTACTACACGTTAAGTGTTATGCAAAGAAGAAAACAATGATTTAACTACAAAGGCATGTGCATTTGAATAGAATAAATACAGATGACATTTAAAAAACAGACACAGTTAGGGAAATTCATGCCTACCGTTAAATCCGTTAAAAAAGTTACGAGCGCGCGGAGTTCAAAGTGCACGTGCATTTAAACATGGCGACGTTTACTCCGCAGCCTGAGTAATCTTAAGAAACAGTTAAGGTAATTCCCTTGAAATTGTTCTACTATCAAACTTTTTTTGAAACTTGGCGTAATGAACATTCATGGTATGAACATTATAAAAATGCAATAAAAAAATGGGGTCACCGTGCTTGTTTACGCGTCAGCAAACTCTTAAAATGGGGTATTTTTACTGGTTGCGCGTTAAACGTTCGAATCACCTTCATACAGAATTAAATCTTGGTTACTTGAAAAGGACAAAGTTTTGTCTTGAAACTAAAGCTTCATTTATTGACATAAGCAGTATTGCTTCAATTAAGCCGTTTTTGATTGCCTGTTTGCGGGAATATTGCACTTTTTCGGACAGTTCCGTAGCTAACTTGAAGTCCTCGCCTTGGCCAAAACATACACCCAGTTGGGAACTATTTTCCAAAAAAATTCATGTTCTACTATCAAACTTTTTTTCCTCTTCAAATATGTTTTTCATTAGACTGTTCTTAGCAAATACCTAAAAGAAAAATCGGGGGTCACCGTGCTCGTTTAAGAGAAAAGGAGAATTTATTCCGTTATCGAGCTTAGTTTGAGGGAAATCTCTCACGTTTTGCACGTGCACGCGCTCGTGTGCGCGCGCTGATGACGCGAAAATCGTGCGCAGTAGGGATGCGCAATGCAATACTAAGGAATTACCTTAAGTTGTCGTTTTCTCGTAAAACTAACAACCTGATTTTAAAAAGTTTTGCCTCATTAGTTATAAGTCTGGCCATAACAGTTTTACTCATGCGCAGTAAGGCGCATGAGTTATAAATTGTGCTCCGTTTCTTCGCTTTATTGTCACATTTATGCACGCAAATCGATGTTTGCTACATTTACTACGCGCTCTTTAGGGTGGGAGAAGGGCAAGGGATTATTTGATATATTTTCCAGTAGCTTCAAAAATTATTTTGTTGTGTTGCAAACTGTGTGAAAAAATTAAAAAAAAAACGAAATATAGTCTTAAAATGTATATAACCACGAAGTATCACAAATTGTTTCAAGAAACAAGAACTCACTATTTTACTAGTTCTTATTGCTGTTATATCTTAGTTCTATGATACACGTTTTCCATTCACCTTTCCTCCTGTATCATTGCACGCTTGTCACATAACAGGGATTTTTAATTTCATCTCCCACTATGTACGTATTGCCTACCTATTTTCTACAAGTCTAACTTGCGCACGTGTATAGGCTACCTACAGCCTCTTGTTTATCTGCAAAGAGAGTGCGAAACGCAGTCTTCAGAACGGCTTCCATCGAGCTCCGTTCCTTACTATTTGCCGTTTTAAATGTTCATTTATTATTATTATTATTATTGTTATTGTTATTGTTATTATTATTAGTAATAGTAATTGGACCGAGTGGAGTACAATTCAGAGAGTAATCGCGCGAGTAATTCAAAATCGGACGAGCGCGAAGAGTGAGGCTGATTTCAAATTACGAGCACGATTACTCCCTGAATTGTACGACACGAGGTCCAGTTACTAATTAATCGTATCTATAACAAATTTCAGAATTAAAAATTTCTTTTCAGAACTTTTTTTGAGCAAAAACGTCTGTGGCGCTTTTCCTAAGTTTTGAAAACTGAAGAAAACATTGCTAAGGAAGCCATCAAAGCGCGTGTAATTGGCGTGAAAATCACGTGGTTATCCAATTACAGGTGTCCGTTCTTCTTCTTCTTTCTTCTTCTTCTTCATTCTTCTTATTATTATATTATTATTATTATTATATTATATAATATTATATTTTTAGCTGACCCGGGAATTTGTGAATATGACAACGACTGTTTAAAAGGAAAAGCCAAGTGCGTAAGGAGAGAGTGTCAATGTAAGGGAGGTTATGAATATGGAGATGGGAAAACTAACTGCGAGGGTAAGTAAAAAAAAGCTTTTGTAACAAAGTACTCAGTGGTGTTCTAAAGAACGTTCCCGAACAATTCTTCTTGACAACTTTCTGACATTCATTATATTCTGTAAATTTGAAGTGTTAAAGCTGTCTTCATTAGAGTGACAAACCAATTAAGACTTCAAGCAATTACCTGTAGCAGGCGCCGGCGAAACGAGGGTGTTGATGCGTCAGAGATGATTATAATAAGAATAAGAATAAGAATAAGAATAAGAATAAGAATAAGAATAAGAATAAGAATAAGAATAAGAATAAGATAAGAATAAGAATAAGAATAAGAATAAGAATAAGAATAAGAATAAGAATAAGAATGAGAATGAGAATGAGAATGAGAATGAGAATGAGAATGAGAATGAGAATGAGAATGAGAATGAGAATGAGAATGAGAATGAGAATGAGAATGAGAATGAGAATGAGAATGAGAATGAGAATGAGAATGAGAATGGGAATGGGAATGAGAGTGAGAGTGAGAGTGAGAGTGAGAGTGAGAGTGAGAGTGAGAGTGAGGAGGTGAGGATGAGGATGAGGATGAGGATGAGGATGAGGATGAGGATGAGGATGAGGATGAGGATGAGGATGAGGATGAGGATGAGGATGAGGATGAGGATGAGGATGAGGATGAGGATGAGGATGAGGATGAGGATGAGGATGAGATGAGGATGAGGATGAGGATGAGGATGAGGATGAGGATGAGGATGAGGATGAGGATGAGGATGAGGATGAGGATGAGGATGAGGATGAGGATGAGGATGAGGATGAGGATGAGATGAGGATGAGGATGAGGATGAGGATGAGGATGAGATGAGGATGAGATGAGGATGAGGATGGGATGAGGATGAGGATGAGGATGAGTGAGAGGTGAGGATGAGGATGAGGATGAGGATGAGGAGAGGATGAGGATGAGGATGAGTGAGAGGATGAGGATGAGGATGAGGTGAGAGATGAGAGGATGAGGATGACGATGACGATGAGATGAGATGAGAATGAGAATGAGAAGGAGAAGGAGAGCGAGAGCGAGAGCGAGAGCGAGAGCGAGAGCGAGAGCGAGAGCGAGAGCGAGAGCGAGAGCGAGAGCGAGAGCGAGAGTGAGAATAAGAATAAGAATAAGAAAAATAATAATAGTAATAGTAATAATTAAATAACAATATATAATTATAATAAGGACCTTTCCAGAATCCTTTGCAGCTGGAAAATCGTCAATCCCAAATAACTTGGTCAGTTTGAGGGCAGCAAGACCCCCACGTTGTCTAGAAATAAGTCTTACCATAAACTAATTATTGTACAAGACTAAGGGCGATGACGTCATTGGTCACGTGACTTTGCTCTGAAGTGCGTTTTTGC
Organism: Platygyra sinensis; assembly: GCA_019787425.1. Lineage (NCBI taxonomy): Eukaryota > Metazoa > Cnidaria > Anthozoa > Scleractinia > Merulinidae > Platygyra > Platygyra sinensis. The sequence goes on along the minus strand of JAHPZR010001167.1, from coordinate 33,396 downwards.
TCACTGTGACGAAATTATTTTGTTATTGAAAAAGCAGTCAGCGTGGTTTAAAGCACAATGGTGTGAGCCATTTCGGACTGCCCGGGTACCGAACAAAATATAAATATTAAGGGAGCTATGTACAATTTTCAAAAAGTGGGAGTCTAGGTACAAGTGCTATCTCGCGTTGCTTTAAGGCGAGGAAACAAAAATTTGGATATGGGTAGATATTTTTATGAAATATACATTTTTGCTATTTTTAATGCTGTGACATCATCAGTCACGTGACCAGAACGGACCAGATTTTAATATTTGTTCTAAAAGTTTACCAGAACATTTCTCCAAGAATATTTTTAAGCGAAGTTGTAGTTTAATAAATAGTGTTTTAGAAAATGGCCATGATTTCTTTTCCCTAAAAAAGTGCGGCAGTAGAAAATCTAACTGAAAAGTTTGTCAGCTTCCTGCTCAACGACCATTTGAGCTAGCAACGAAAGAAAATTTTGCAAAAGGCCTGAGTGTATGCCCTTAATGAAGACGTCAGTTTTTTCAAATTTCAATTGGTTTAGGAGGAGATCGATGTTTTTTTCGTGAAACGAAATGAGTGAGGCCTGGGAGAAGGTAAAGCTGCTACCCATCTCCCACTCCGTTGGGATCTTCCCAGCGGATTCCTGGTGGTACGTAATCCGGGCTCTTAAAAAAATAACATTCAAATTGGCGCCGACCAATGGCGCCGACTGGCAAGGAAGTGGAGTGGACAGTGGAGTGAGTTTTGAGTTACACAGGATAGTTTTGTTGCTGTTCTTCCTACTTGACGCGGCCAACGCGTGTCCCCAAACACAGGATATATGTCCTTTATTTGTGTGCCGAATGAAGAGGAATATGAAATGAGCAGAAACTTTGCAGACGTTTCGCAAACAATAACTGTTCTAAGAGAAATTTACTGGGACCTGAGGTCTAAGGTAAGCGTCTGTTGTCGTACAATGATCTGATTTTATTTTGGAGACTGGTTTAAGCTTATGTCTTTGATGTTAATGGTGTGTGAAGCTTCGTATAAGTGCTACCGATAGAATCGTGCTGAAACTTAGCAAACTGGAATCTAAGTCGACTCGGAGGAAGAAAATAGATTTTGGGAACGAGTTGACAGTGTTAAATGAGTCTTCGTCGAGTCGTGTATTTGTAATATTGACCAATTGGTCATTTGGGCCACAAAAAATAATGATTTAGTATTTGAATTTAAGGGTGAAAGTTGCCACAGGACAGCAAAGAGTCAGGATAATTAATAGCAAATTCAGGGAAGTTTATGAAAATTACATTTTTTGATTCGGTGCCTTTCAGTCTGTATCATTTGGGTTTCACTTACTGGTAGTTAAAAAGGTAAAGGTAGAGACTGCTTGCATTCAACTCCAGTGGTAGACTTCAATAAAACGATGGTGCTCACGTTTAAATAAAATCATTTTTTAACTTTAAATTTGTATCTTGCCGTTGCGTGTATTTACAGACATGGATTTATGTTTCTTTTGCATTTTGTGGTCTACAGGTAATTTGTGGGATTAATAACCAGGAATGCCCACTAATGAGGACATCTTAATTTACTGGTGAGTTAAACTATGGATTATGACATGTTTAGGTAGCTATTGATTGCTCAGTTTTAACTTGGTTACATGTATTTGCAGGACGTAACATGTCGATCAAAGTCAATCATCGAAAACGTAGTCGATAAGTCGATAGTACTCGATATTTGTCGATAATTGTCAATCGACAAGTTAAATTTGTCGATAAAAGTCGATAATCACAAGGTTTTCAACTTGTTGTTGATTTGCAGGCACAAACAAGAGTCAAACAACGCAGCATTGTGTAACGATCGAAGCGTCGGCAACTGGATGCTTAATATATCGAAGAAAAATATAAAGCATCGCACCATCTCGACGTTAAATGAAAGCTTGCTTGGCTCAACAAAAGATTCAAGGAAACAATATGCGTGTTTTATTCTACCTTTGAATATTATCAAGCATAGTTCACAAATAAACGTGTGGGTTCCCTATCGTCTCCTCTCCCGGCATGCATCGTTTTTGTATTCCCGATACTTGTCGATTGAAATCGAACAAAGTCGAAGTTCACAAGAAATTGTGGAATTGACTTTTATCGATTTTCGATACTTGTCGACTGATTAGTATCGTATACGATCGACAATGATCGACTTTTATCGACTTTCGAAATTATCGACATGTTACGTCCTGTTATTTGTGAGCCCACTCCAGCCTCTCAGTTTTAACATAGTTATAATTGTAAGCCCTTTCCAGTCTCTCCGTTTTAACATAGTATTTGTGAGTCCACTCCAGCCTCTCAGTTTAAAAATAGTTATTTGTAAGCCCACTCAAGCCTCTCAGCTTTAAAATAGTTATTTGTGAGCCCTCTCCAGCCTCTCAGTTTTAACATAGTTATTTGTGAGCCCAGTCCAGCCTCTCAATTTTAACATAATTATTTCTAAGCCACACACACTCATTACCTGAACCATTCAAGATGTGCTTTTTGACCAGATATTTCTCTACTTTATGGAAAAAATAATGAAAAGCTTTTTGGAAATTTTTAAGGCAATTTATTCTCAATTATTGGGTGACCTTCAGCAGCATTTAAAAAAAGCAATGTTAAAATTCAAATGAGGCCTGAAACTCATCTATTTAAATTAAAGGCTATAATGCAAGCTTTATGAGTGTGTTTGCAAGCAAGCAATATAAAGCTTACTGAAAGCAACATGATGTATCTTTTTGCTAACCAGAGTGCTATTTAGGCTAGCCAAGTCTTATGTAAGCCATCCAGAATTCCTCAAATGGCTTGCAGGTTTCATGACAAATGAAAGCCATACAAGCCAGAAATCCCTGACTCCAATAAATAACCTAACCTCAGGCTCAACCTAACTAAAGAACTATTTAGGCTAACTATATAGCTAGAGAGCTATTCAGAGGTTAACCAGTGTGCTATTTCTATTAACTTAAATTGCTTGCACTGATGTGTTGGCTTGCTCTTTGACAAGACCCAGGCTTTTTTGAATCCGTCTGATGATACAAGGGATTGAACATTTAAGCTTTTAACTTTCGTCCATTTTAAGTTTTACATGGAAAATATTTCCCCTTTTAAGACACTGTTTCTCTTGCTAATCAATGCAAGCTCCATGTGTGCATTATTAACTGCCAGTAGAGAGTGGATGTGTACCTAATGAGGACTTAAGGACGTTCGCGCCCAAAAACTTCCCACGCACAGATTTTTTTAAAACTTTGTCTGCAGGTAGAAAATGATAAGATTAGATTAAAAACATAAAAAAAAATCGGGGGTCACCGAACTCGTTTTGAAGATAAGGCGTATCACAGACCATAGCATTTCTAGGATTTCCAGTCATTCGAGGCGATTTTGGCCAGGTTCATTACTATCGGCATATTTTTAAGTTGAAGAATCATATCTAAGTTATGTGTGTTTAACACAGCATATATAGACCTATTTGATAGATCTTTGCTACTTATGTCATTAAATCAGCTAGAATAAGCCTTAAAAAAATACAACTCCTAAGTTACGCACACCTGTATCAATGTACTAATTTGACCCTATTTAAATAGTATATGAGAAATAATTAAAACCTCCCACCTACCAATTTTGTTTGTTTTTTAGTATAATGGAAAGAATCAGAAAAGGAAGTGATCTGCCGAAAAAAAAGTGCGTGTCACCGAGCATCCAACAAAAATATTCGCACACAAAGTTAACGCAAAGGTCATCAGCTCTATATTTTGTTGAGTTTTCGACTCAGTGCGCGCGCTTAAAAATGACGTGTCACGCGCGTGACCAATGAATAGTGTGCGCACTAGAGATGCGCAGTAGCAATGGGCGCGAACGTCCTTAAGGGCTGTAGAATTTTATTTCTTTGTCAAAAAGGATTCTTCACCTATGTGGGAAGTAGACCCCGGGGCGGGTAATCCCCTTTAAAAGTAACGGGGTGCTCGTCGTACCTTTCAGGGAGTGAAATTTGTGAATTGGTACTGCTTGGGGTTTTAAAACCTAAAATGACCGCTGCAGTACCTTTAGGGGTCTCAAAGGTCATCGCCTTGAAAAAAAATTACTGAAATCGTAGTTATATTTCTTAAACAAGTAATATTTATTTCTGAATTTTTACTTAAAAATAGTAATGCCACTGAAAATTATTCTGTTATTAACAGAAATGGTATCTCTTAGGGGCGTAAATAAAGTCCAGGCCACGCCCGCAACATAAGTTTTTGGTACCTTTTTAACAAGCACCCCCGACATTTTCATAGGGGAGTACCCCCTTGGGGGGAGTAGCCAAGTAGTAGCTGTGAATTTGATTAAAAAAACTCCAGCTTAGTTTTTGTTGACAACTTTATTGCTTTACAAGAAAACCAAACATACATTTCTGCCGGTAACCTTTCATTTTGAGATGAACAGAATAAAAAAAAAAAAACTAGCTTTAACTACAGAGTCCATAAAATTTAATAACCACCTTGCCTGGCTCAGGTATAAACTGGGCAAGGTGACACTATTATATGCTAACCCAAAGTCCCATATTTTCTTTGGAAACATCAACAAATAATTATAAATGATATTTGGGTATCTAGCAAATGGCAAAGGATTGGATCCACTCGAGAGGCCAACATGACAACAGTCAGTTTTTTTTACACACTGAGAAGGCCAGTTACAGTCTACATGTTAGAAAAATAGCAGTTTCAGCAAAATAAATACTTTTTGCTTACTCTTTTTTTTATATTTGCAGGTGACTTAAAGACTTTGCAATGGCATTCCTCTTAGTCAATGATGAACTCAAATATAAAATTGTCACAACTTTCCCACAGAAGACAAGTTATATAAAGTTTATAGCTATTTATGTGATATGAAAATCCCAGAACCCAATAGGGTTACATGTGTATACTAACACTTGCATGAAGGTTATAAATCCAATCTGGAATTCATGACAAAAATATTTGGAAAAATACTCAGGCCTTAAATTTATACACACTAATCTATTTTTTTTTTAACCTTTTCACATTTACCAATTTTCTATGGAATTTATAATTATATATTGTTATACCGGCTTCACTTGTAATAATAATAATAACAATAATAATAATAATAATAATAATAATATTAATAATAATAATAATAATAATAATAATAATAATAATAATAATAATAATAATAATAATAATAGTAATAATAATAATACAGAGTTTATTGTGAAAGTACACTTAGCTACAGCAAAGGCGTACCGAAGTCGGGGTCTGTGAAAGCACGCCAGCTAATTTACAGGTATTCCACAAACATAATAAATTAAGAATAAAAAAACTAAATATAAAGTTTACACTAAAGCTATAACAGTATTTTTAAACTGATTTGAAACTGTTTTGAGGCAATATATCAAACACGAGCAAAAGCGTTTCATTGGGATATCCAAACACTTAGAAGAGAGTTGAAAATACGGCGTGTAGCGGAGTATTTTTGACCAAATTCGAGGTGTTTGGATTGCCGACGAAAACACTGTCTCGAGTGTTTGATATATCTTATCAATCGAAACAAAACCTAAGGAGTAAACGGAGAAGTAAAATCGTCAAAATCTATGGTAATTAAGACCGGGTATCCAAACCTCCTTTATGGTTGTGATTTTCTTTGTTTTAACTTGACGAATTATTAATTTTCAAGAAATGAACAGTATGGTCCGCATAGGGTATTGTTGTGCTATTTTGCCCCGTGTTTGTAATGTATTTCAAGTATAGTTAGAACGTAGAGTTCATGACACTGGAATGATTTTCCATATGTTGACATTAAGTATAAATAGTTTAAAATACACTCGTTAAACACTATTTTGAATTACTCTTGGCCATGGTTTTAGATTTCAAAAGTAGCTTACAAATTATCAGTGTAAAAATAGTCTTTAAGGTGGCTCAAAACAGTTTTCAGCACATTCCAAGACTTAGATTTTGATGGGTATAATTACCGCTCTTTATCCATTGATGCTTCAATCATGGTATCAAAAAAATGCCGAATCACAGGTGAACACGTTGATATTATTTCGTGACCCAACAGGTTACCATAGCGTCACTATGACCTGCTAAAAACACCCTTAGTTTTAGCTTTGAGCGCTTATATTTCAAAAACGGCATGGTGAAATTTATTCTTATTGTAGAATTCTGATAAGCACGATCAGATGAAACTTTTGGCAAGTTCTTTTCCTCGGGGTCAACGTCGTCACTGCTTAAGCTGTCTGTCAGGATCATGTAATTTGATTACCTTGGGTTTACAGTTTAGTAAGTGCTGATTCATCTCTTGGCAGAGTGGAGACAGTGCGGAAATGAAGTTTGTCCTGACAACTCACACTGTTTGATGCACCCGACAGAAAATGACAAGACTTGCAAATGTAACGATGGATATTTCGGAAAACCTAAGGAACCTTACTGTAAAAGCACAGGTAAATTAACAAGCTACTCTGCTCCTCAGGCTGATCTTAGCGTGATTTCGGCGAGTTATCGAACAGTGGAAACCCACCGAACGATAACTCGCCGAAATCGCGTTAGAGGAATTGGCAAACAACAAAAAATACAACACAGCAACAGGGTGAGTAGATTTTATTCACAAATTATAAGCAGCATTGATTTTTCCAAAAAAAACCGTTTCGTTCCCATACAAACCTTTATAAATTCAAACCTTCCAACCGTTTTAACACAACACCCCCATATGCTGCAAGGTGAGAGTCACGTTTCGCGTGGTCCAATTCTATTCTAACCGCTCGAACAACTACACACTAGTCGTGACTCCATCAGAAAGGCTCGTGAGGCATTCCTCATACACAGAGGAAAAACACTGGAGCCTGCAGGCCTTAACAGAAGAGATGAAATGTAATTTAATTTAGCAGCCTTTTAATTTTCTTTTGTTTATTTTACTTTGTTATCATGTATTATTATTTTTTATGCATTTCTTTTTTTATTAATGTTACACATCACGTAGCCTTTTTATGCCATTTCCGGTGAATATAAAGATCTTTTAAAAAGCATTTATCCATTCAATAAACCTGAAGAAGGCTGGTGTTGGCCAGCCGAAATATTGTAACAACGCCTATGTTCACGTTGTCTTGACCAACCTTTGCAGTATATTTCCAATTCTATTGTTAGGCAATAGTATGTCACAGGTCACGTTTTTGCTGAAAGTTCGCATAAAAGTTAAAAAAAAAAACACAATATAACTCCTCATATTGTGAGCTTGGGCCGCCTGTGATGGCACTCGAAAAAGAAATGTGAATATGCCGTGGCTATCTTAGGTATCATTTTTCTTCAAGAAGAAAAGACTAAAAGAACTTTGGTATGTTAGTCCCGGTAGCTACATAGTCCAGTTATTTTGTGGCTGGACCTGCCACTAATTGCAACAGAACCTTTCTCTTCGCCAATCATTGATGAATGGTCTCTAGATTAACATAATAAAAGTCCTAAAGGATCCAAGCTAGGGAACATGTCAAAATTTAAATGGCTAATAACTAACGCTTTGCTGCGACATGGAAACGAGGCTAAGAACCGGAAGTTGCTTTTATTCTACTTGTTTATTGCCCAGAGGAGGTTGGCCACGCGCCGAACTGCATTATGGGTCAATATTACAATATGCTTCAGTTTACACGATCTCTCGTGCTGTTCGGACCTCTGGGAGGCGACCGAAGATCCGTTAAAATCGGAATTTCTTTCTTCTTCTCGATGTTAATGCTCAACGTTGAATGTTATTCTGCTACAAAATTGTTCGGATTACCTTACCAACACATGATGATCGGAGAAGACTATAAAAACGTGAATGTTTTTACGCGTGATCGAGTCCCAGAGTCGACTCCACGCGTGATCGTTCTGACAATCCTGCACACGCAGATGGATACATGCAGCTATTTCCTCGATATATCCTGCCACTTTTTTAACGTTTATCGATACGCGAATGATTGTGCTTCCCGAGAAACACAGCTTTACATTCCTCAGCCCATAATATGAGTAAACGAAAGCTTAAATGCGATTTCTTCTGGCCGCGTGTTATTGTTTACATCTTTGCTTATGCCTCGAAAATTGTACTTAATTCGTTTACAGGGAACTAAAGAGATATAGTTTATTTACTCGGAACATTCGTCGGAATTTTGTATACTGTGTCAACACATGTCGTATATGCACCATAGCCTGAGAATATGGTGCAGTGCCTTACTGTTCTACCGAAAAATGGTCTGTGTACCCTTTCAGTCGTACTGGTATATTTTAATGATATATGGAGTACTCAGCAAAAATACCTGTAACCCAGGTCATCAGATTTAAAATAGTCCATTAATTAATTGAGAACCCTGTCCTTACATCTAACTGTTACAAATGATTTCTACTTTTGTGACAATGATTGTTTTTGAGCTTTTTTGTATATGTACACAAAATTTCCTATTTCAATTCTAGCTAGTTGACAAATTATGTGAGAAAGAGAAGTCCAATTTGAAGAACAAACTTAGAAAGCACTCTAGCTAGGACATGCAGGCATCCCAAAAGTGACGGTAATCTTTGATATTTATGAGCAGAAGACATTTTTCTAATGATGAGGGTATTATGATTTGTCATAACGAATGGTTGGTTATTAGTGTATCACTACATGCATCCAATTATCAGTACACTGAAATTATTATACAACTGTCAGTTGCTAAAAAATGTGATAATATTGTATTAAAAATTGAGACTAGGCAGCCATACCACACCAAAGTCCTAAAATGGTCACTTCTATTTTAAATGAAAACCTGGTCTGTCCTTCGAGAGAATAGGGTATCAAATAAAAATTTGCTGTCCATATATCCATACTTACCATAACAAGGATAAGAGGTTTTAAGATTTACACAGTATCTGAAAAAATAAACCCTTGAGTTGACTATTATTATAGGGATTAGTAATCTTGCCTTTGAAAAAATTGAGTTGTCCTTGCAGAAAATTATCCCGATGCCCCTTCCTGAGCATCTCAACACAAGAGACCAAAGAGCCAGTGTATCAGTTTGGGCATCTTTATAAACAAGAGAGGGAGTCTGGGGACTCAGAGTAATGTCCAGGATTGAACGCAGCTACGAAAACTGCGAAATTTACAAAAATTCGCCATACCAATTACAAAATCAACAAAATTTATTCAAAAGGTTGCAGGGAAGCCCTGTCCAAAGTTACGAAAATTGCGAAAATTACGAAATTTACGAAAACTGCGAAATTTACAATAATTCGCAATACCACTTACAAAATCAACGAAATATATTCAAGGGGTTGCAGGGAAGGCCCATCGAAAGTCACGAAAATTACGAAATTTACGAAAACTGCGAAATTTACGATAATTTACAATACCACGAAATTTGCGAAAACTGCGAAATTCACGATAATTTACAATACCACTTACAAAATCAATGAAATTTATTCAAAGGGTTGCAGGGAAGGCCCATCGAAAGTTACGAAAATTGCGAAAATTACGAAATTTACAAAAACTGCGAAATTTACAATAATTCGCAATACCACTTACAAAATCAACGAAATATATTCAAAGGGTTGCAGGGAAGAACCATCGAAAGTCACGAAAATTACGAAATTTACGAAAAGTGCGAAATTTACGATAATTCACCATACCACTTACAAAATCAACGAAATTTATTCACAGGGTTGCAGGAAGGCCCATCGAAAGTTACGAAAATTGCGAAAACTACAAAATTTGCGAAAACTGCGAAATTTACGATAATTCGCAATACCACTTACAAAATCAACGAAATATATTGAAATGGTTGCAGGGAAGGCTCATCGAAAGTCACGGAAATTACGAAATTTGCGAAATTTACGATAAGTATAGGAAATCGTATGAACGCGAGTGCATTTCGTGATATATGGGCACGAGTGATGTTTTTCAAGTTCTCAAAATTGCACGAGCCGCAGGCGAGTGCAATTTGAGAACTTGAAAAACATCACAAGTGACCATATATCACGAAATGCACGAGCGATCATACGATTTTTTATTTATAATATTCTCAACAAAATTATAACGAAAAAATCGAGAAAACGCGACCGTCACGCTTCTATGGACACGCTACTCTGAACTGGCTTCCAAACTGCTCACATGTTTTATTTCAACCAATCAATTACAACCTAGTGACAGGTAAACCAAGCGTGAATTTTCAGGTAAACTTCAGAAACTTTATGAACTGAACAAGTTTTTACATCAAGAGCATGAAAAAGCAGTTAAGCGATGGCAAGTTTGTAATTGTTCCGTAATGAGTTACCTCCAACAGACAGTTAATGCTGATCCGAACTTTTGGGTGAACTGCCTGTCCTTGAATGACGCTAAAAGTGACTTGACAGTTGTGGAAATTGTTTACCGTAAAAGCATGATGGCTACTTGCTTGCTGGATCTGTTCCGTACTAGTTGGAAGAAAATACACACTGAAAATCCTGGGAAACTGTTTGATGTTGTTGTCTGTGGAGTTCTGCTGATGTGTGATGTGTGATAGCTGTCGATGCTCCCTTTCATTTCCTTCATTGTAGTCGTTCGGCGACTTTTCATTTGCGTGGCCGATCACCTGAATAATAGACTGCCTCTAAACGTTTGCTGCCCTCAGTTGCTTTCCACTAAATCATCTGAGACTAACTCCTGGACTGGAATCGCCGAGAGTTTTTGCTGTCCATAGTATTTCTTCTTCTTTGCTTGTCAGTGCACTTGCCACGTTCGGCCTCTTCCCTTTTCCTTGCTGGCGAAGATGTCTTACTTTTCGCTCGAGCACGAACTTGGACTGATAAAACTCCCGGTCCCGTGTAATTGAGTACATGTAGTCACGTTCTTTTAAACACCGGTAAAAGGCTGCCAGCATGGACTTCAAACTCTCCGGTTCGTACTCTAATCCATCTTTGGTAAGTACTTCAGCATTTGTAACTTTTCATCGAGATCTTCGTGCTCATACTCCACCAGTTTAGGATTGAATTTTCTTTCATTTCCCCAGTTTTCCCAGACATTCAACTACGTTTGTGTTAATTTAGAAGAGCTTTTGTTTTTTGCCTTTAGTTTTAGCTGGTCAACAACTATTTCGTCAGACGAAGTATACCGGCTTTCAACCATTTTGTTTTTTGCTTCAGTTAAATTTCGCGCTTCCCCTATAGTTTCCATAGCAACTTCCGTATTGCACTCTATAACCTCTATTTGCACTCTATAATCTATTTATGCACTCGTTATTGACCAATCAAATACTTGAAATTTTGTTGAGTATATTATAATTCACCATACCACTTACAAAATCAACGAAATTTATTCACAGGGTTGCAGGAAGGCCCATCGAAAGTTACGAAAACTGCGAAAACTACGAAATTTACGAAAACTGTGAAATTTACGATAATTCGCAATACCACTTACAAAATCAACGAAATTTATTCACAGGGTTGCAGGTAGGCCCATCGAAAGTTACGAAAATTGCGAAAACTACAAAATTTACGAAAACTGTGAAATTTACGATAATTCTCAATACCACTTACAAAATCAACGAAATATATTCAAAGGGTTGCAAGGAAGGCCCATCGAAAGTTACGAAAATTACGAAATTTACGAAAAGTGCGAAATTTACGATAATTCGCAATACCACTTACAAAATCAACGAAATATATTCGAAGGGTTACAAAAAGTGCAAAATTTGCTGAAATTCGCAAGACCATAGACAAAATCAACGAAATTTAGGGAAACTGTGATATTTATGAGAATTCGCTAGTCCATCAATGAAATCGAACGAAATTTTTCAAAGGGTCAGATGAAAGTCCTTGATAAAAATAACCCAAACTGTAATATTTACATGTAGGTCAATTCACAAAAGCATGGATTATATCTAATGTGTCTTTTGATAGGCCTAAATAGTAAATGTAAGATAAACCAAAACATTAAAGTGAAGTATATTTCACCCTCATCCCACATCAAACTAGAATTCCATTCAAATTATTCGCTTTATCCCTAGTGGGACAAGCAAGGTCAATTAAACCAAAAGTATGAACATTTCATGATTATTGACTGTTTGCAACAGGGGCATGGACGTTCGGAGAACTCTTTTGTATGTGGAAATAAGTTGCGTTTTTCAGTTCTCATGGATTGCAACGTGCAAAAAAGGTTATTCCACGGAAGCTTTCTGCAAATTTGCAAAGTATTTCCAACACGAACTTTAGTATTTACTATTAAACTCACAGATCCACGCAAAACAGGGTAGCCACTTAATATAGACTTCTCTGAAGTGAAGTTTCCATAGCCTTTAATGAAGGTTGCCAATAAAGAATGCAGGATACAGATAGGTATGATGATTTCTGCAACTACAAATATGGAGGGTGTAAACGCGAAGGAAATTGAAATTGAAATTAAAGGCAACGAAGTGAAAGTAAATCGACAAAGCGATTACTTACAAACAATCTGATGGTCCCTAGTACAAACACTTCATAGGTATGCCGATATACACAGTCATTATGCACAAAATTAAGAAAAAGGAAGGACTTGAACACTAAGGGAATAAGCAACATGGCGTCCGAAGGTCATACCGCTGACCTTTTCGTATCAACAGGCATACACTCATGTTAGAGTCGCGAAATGTCCTTTAAGACGGTAGGTTTATGTTTCTATAATGAATTACTCTTTTGTGACCTTTCCCAAAGCTCATGATTAGAGTGGTTTTAGGACAATCTTTATACGTTGCGACGAGTTTGTAGAATGGTGGAATATTTTTCTTCCGCCAAAGATTGGCGTACGCTAAAATTAAACATAGCTGAAAGCACTTTCGAATAAGACGCTTTAGACTGATGTATGCTTCGAATGTTCGATTCTCTGCAGTCGGCTAATAAAAGGTGTATTCAGTGGAATGGAATATCAAGTCTCCCCTCGCTTTATCTTTTTATGGACACGCGCGCTTAGTAGAAGGTAGAATAAATTCTGAGGCAACAAGAAACGCTTATCTCGTGATATGTTTTGCTTCTGTTATGTTATAATTTCATATCATTCCGCTCACTTGGTCTCACTTTCCCCTTAACCCGTTTTTAATACGATACTCGGTCAACAACAAATGCCTTAGAACGAGAGAAACATGCAGCTGGTTATCTTGCTTTGTGTGTTACATGTATGCGGTAATAATATATTTTCATCCCGCTAAATCGTTCCAGAGACAACAAAAACATACTTGTCGTCTTTGGCGGTCCTTTTGTGTTATGTAAACTGCGAAAAAATCGCAAATTTTGTAAAATCCGCAGGTCGGCACTAGTAGGTGGAATTTGCATTACAAAGAAGTGCAAAAAATCGCAAATTTCACAATGACTTATTGAAAAATCGTGAAGGTAGCAAAAAATCGTAAATTTTGTAAATTTTGTAAAATCCGCAAGCCGGTGCTTGCTGTTCGATTAGCATAAAATTGTAAATTTCAGCACAACGTACCGAAAAATCGTTAAGGCAGCAGATTTTTGTATATCTTGTGGAGTTTAACGAAAAATCGTAAAATTTGCAAAATTTGTAACTGCGTTCAATCCTGGACATAAGTGGGGACTCAAGGATCAAGGAGAGACCCAATCAGGGGGGAGGGCGGGGGACGGAGGGAGGATAAATCAAACAACTAGAATGAGCAAATGAGAAACGATCACATGGGAGCTGATGTCAACAAACCACTGATCTGGAGTCAGTTCAGAGGGCCTGGGGCTAATTAAGCTATTGCTAGTGAATACTAATATCAATTATTGTAAATCAAATCTCTAACTTTTTCTGATTGGCCGAGAGCATAGAGTGAATTTTCAAAATCAGTGCCCAAGACATCATAACTGCAGATTATACAATAATTAATCATGTCAAGGACACTCGACAAGGTCACAGGTAATCATGTCAAGTTTGCATGCTTTGTGTTGCTTCCCGTCATTGAAGAAGCAAAAACATGACTTCCATTTTTTTCATGTCATGTATAATAAAACAATTATTCGATTCGGTTTTTGTGATATACAGAATAATCTTGGTCGAGTAAGGGTTATCAGCCTCAGCATTCGGCTTTGGCTGATAACCCTTACCTCCACCTTGATTATTCTACATATCACAAAAACCTCATCCAATAACTGTTTAGAATCATTCAGTAATTCTGTACAACCTGGCCTTGTACCAAAATGAGATAGGTGTTATGTATGTTGACTGGTTCTCTTGCATCATGTGGTTTTACCATGTGCTTTGGCCAAGAATTGTATTTCAATACTGGCCATTAAACTATGTTAGTTGCTTTACATGGTGTCTAGTGGGTTATTTATCTCCCAAAACACCACACTAGGTACATAACATTTGCACATAGGCAAAACAGATGACAACAAACAAAAAGCTGTACATTACAGAAACAAAAGTATTTTTTTATTGAACTTTACTATCAACATTATATTACAGCCTAAACCTGGCAGTCAAGAAATACATGATAACACAACTATGTGCTAAAATTACAACATTTTGCAGAAAAGATTTCCAGAACATGAAAGTGAAAAATTAATATGTGAACCTTTTTTCTCCTCATAAAGGCAAATTCATCAAGCATACTCAAAGCCACCACATTGTAGAGACAGCATATGAAGATGACTCTCTATTTTCATTACACAGCTCCTGGTTATATTAACACCAGTTATTAATATCCACCAGGAAATCAATATTTGTGTCTACTCTGATCTGCTGAGAACAACAATTACAAAGAAATATTGAACTAAGCCCAGATAAATGATGCAATATAAATTACAAGGAGCCTATTTGACCTCGAATATAAATAATTCAAGGGGTTTTATAGCCTCGATAAATAACATTAATCTGAAAAAATAGAGCAATCTATTAAGCACCAGACGTAAAACTAATAACATCAATGTAACATTACAACGGCAAAAAATAAATCGAGTTAAACATATGCAAATAAGATGAAAACATTACCAGGTTTCCCTTCGTGTTTGGTGACAGTGCTGTCTTAATTACCGCCAAAAAAATGTCAAACTTTAGACGAATATAACGAGAAAACGGTAAGGGGTGCGATGGGGTGCGACGTCTTAAAAACAAACTATAACTATTCTAGAATACGATGATACATTTTTCTTGGTTGAAAACTCCATTGTTTCAGAGCAAGAAATGGTTGATTATGCACACCGTAAATTGTGACCACGATCCGCCATTTTTGACTCGCCTACAGTTGAATCCCAATAGTGGCAAGAAAGTTCAACAAATTGGCCGAAAAATGCGACACACTAAAACTTTAGATCCTTACCTTTCTTTTCCTTTAAGCAATTAGATCACCAAACTCGTTAATGCCGAGAAAACACGCAAAGAAATCCTCTTCATCCCTCGAGCGACGACTTCTTCCAAATTGACTCCCAAGAAAATATGCGTTCCTGATTGGTTAATTGCCTCTACCATAATGCAGTTCAGCGCGTGTCCAACCTCCTCTGTTTATTGCCAGAACTGCACCCGATTCTTCCGAATTTGATCTGATAGTACTCCAGGTAGTTCTGGGAACTTTCCTCTTGAAGATATCTTCACTAATTCATGTTTAAGTTCAAATAATCTCATTAACGTTTCTTAATCGAAGACATGAAGAATTTCATTTTTTTCCCTCAGAGAGGTCGGCACTAAAGAAATTCTATGACACTTCGTTATCGCTCAACAATACGCAGCTATTAAACCTGACTCCTTTTCAAACATACAGATAAGGAAGATATGTTTTCAAAAACGCAATATACTCTCGTAGTACTGTCTAATAAAGTTTCACAAGGTACTCAGATTACTTTATGACTTTCGTGCTTTTATTTCTGCGTTACGCGTTTACTCATTTTGGCTGTCATCTCCGTCGAACTGGATTGGATAATTTGTACACGCTGTACCTCTGCATTGGCCACATGCAGGTG
>JAHPZR010001167.1:0-12500 GCA_019787425.1 Platygyra sinensis | reverse complement strand
ACAGTATAATGACTATAAATAGATGGTTTTCCATGATAGTTGTATTGCGAGAAATGGGACCTGCTAGCTTGGATGGCCTTGCAAAGGTAGTGGAAGATGCTGTTTACCTAAGGTTTAAAAAGATCAAATAAGTCTCTCATTAATATTATTTACCAACTGGAGTAAATGCTTATATGACCTGTCCCTTCCCTCATTTGTTTTATAGCACTCCTAACTATATTCAACAGAAAATGTAAACTAAAAGATAAATTTCCTGAGGTCTAGCCAGGGTTCGAAATAAAAAAAAATCGTTAGGTCGCCTTTTGGCGACTAACTGAGGAAATATAGTCGCCAGATGCAAAATTTTAAGTCGCCAGTTTTTATAATCAAAATAATGTTCGGGTTCCGCTTCTTTAAAGTGTTCGATATTGTCTGGTATGGCTTGGGACACATTCATACAATGAGTATTTTTTCGACTTACTTATCTATTTCTTTTTAATAATGTAAAACTTTTCATTTTGCGCCGCGGCGCCCAACTTACATGTTTCGCCGAAAACAGAGATTTACCTGTATTTTAGCATAAAAAATACTGGCTTCGTTTTCGCGTACAATTTCTACAGTTTTAATAAATATATCGTTGTTGAGTTAAGCTTTGTACAGAGAAACTAAAAAATGCTCGCAAAAACTTGCTTAACTTACGAAATAAACACAACATTTTCGTTCCCAACGCGGCTATTTTGATCCTGGAAAGAAATTTGATCGGGGCAGATTTCGATCACGTGCTAGGCAACCACCATGAGCACACGTCACGCAATCAACAAAACAACGCTATAAATTGTATTTTTCGCCAAGCTTCATCTAAACACTTGATTACCTTTGAGCCTAAGGCTTACCTTTTCTTCTCAAAATTGTCATCGTTCAGCGGTCTTTTTGGAAAATTCTGCGGCTCCTGCTGCTCCTGTGTGGTTCCAGGGAGAGAAACTCTAATGGCGTCGCAGAAAATATTGCGAACAAGAGTCCGTAAAGTTTAGAGACAACGTGGCTTTTTTGTGCGATTTGGCCCATTCTTTTACAACGAACGCAAAGCAGGACGATGTTTATTTTAACTTTAATGCCTTATTGTACTTTTAAATCATGCAAAAGGTCGCCAAACTGGCGACTAAACAAAAATTTTGGTCGCCAAGGAGACAAAGTTAGTCGCATTGGCGACGATATTGGTCGCAATTTCGAGCCCTGCTAACACCAGGAATTCAATGTGTATTAACCATTAAAAAAATGTAATTCTCTCAATAAAATGATCCAACCCCATCCACTGTTTAAGTTATGTCCAAGCAGATACAATATAATATGAAAAAGGCTTTAGTAATCCTGCTGGGACAACTTCATTTCAGCTAAACACTTGGTAAAGTTGCCTCAGAGGAGTCTGATAGGATTTTCTCTAATACCCATAACCAGATAAATGGGGCCTTGGGTGTTAACACTTGATAAAGTTGCCTCAGAGGGGTCTGATAGGGTTTTCTCTAATACTCATGAACAGATAAATGGGGCCTTGTGTGTTAACACTTGATAAAGTTGCCTCAGAGGGGTCTTATAGGATTTTCTCTAATACCCATGACCAGATAAATGGGGCCTTGTACTATCTCCTCCACAGAGGCTCCATACGGGAAACTGAATAAGCCTTATCACGGTTTTCGACACCATCTTGACGGGTAGACAAAGCGGTCAGATTACAGTGGTTGTTTGGGAATCTGACCACAAATAACCTTTTCCAAAATAGAATTTTGCACAAGTTATGAATTGCAATGTTAAAATACTAGGTAGAAAATTGTATTCACCAAACAATTTTGGAGGATATAGCATATAAACTAGAAGATGCTCAGTTGATAATGTAACTTTCCATACATTAGTTTGTAAAATTTGGCTGGTTAGATGGATGTCTAGATGCAATTTGTGGGGAAAAAAAAGACATAAGTATAAAATAATTAACTGAGTCTTCTAGCCAAGAATATCATATTCCCATTTTCATTGCAGCACTCAACCCTCTATTAAAATAAAGTCTACAGTCTGCCTCCTATGTGTACGTTTTGCATTTTGACCACCGTTTTGCAGAAGGCAGGCTTGAGTCTTAAATAATTAAATAATTAAGCTTAAGTTATTGTTTGTGAAAGTTCCCATTTCGATCTTTTTGGATAATATTTCTGTCTGCTACTTCTGTTGCAGAATATGTAGGAAGCTTTTAATTTTGTGAAAGAACACTCCGAGCGCGATCACGTGGTCCAAATATTTTATATTCAAATGGACTGATCATTGTTACGGCTGATTCTTCGAAATCATCTTCGATTACAATGATTTCTTGAACATATAAGCTATTTTGTGACACGGTTACACGTTTCTTTGGGTCACCGATCTCGTAAAAAGGCAATTTTACAAGACGAATAGTCAAAATTTTGCACTAAATATTTCCACTCGAGAGCGATGACTGTAATACTTTAAATACACTTTATGCAAGATTTTTCGGTTATAATTAAAATCTACTTACCTCTCAAGAAAGAACAATGACAATTTCTTCATGGGATCCAAATACAATACCATTTGAAGCTGGAATGATTGGAGAAATCCGCCTCAAAACGTTGTTTCAGCGAGAGGCGACGGCGCCATTTTCGAAAATTTGCTTCTCTCGCCGTGACGTCATAATGGCAATGATCATCGGGTCAGCCAAATCTGACGTGTTGACCTCTCCCTCCTGGATCAATTGAAACCTGTCAAAACAAGGCATCCGCTGACCAGAATCGAGTGACCATTATCGCGGGCTCAAGTATATATCTCATTGAGATCACGTTTTTTTTTGAAGTTGACCGCTGACCAAATACTGGTTTTTGATTGGATCGCGGGCTCAAGTCAGTTTAACTTGTTGAAAACAGGGCAGTATTATTTGGAAGCCGGTTAACGCAGGCCCAGGAATAAAATTTATTCAAATTATAACTTTTTCCTCTATACAAATGTTTTTTGCGATTATAAAACTCAAAACAGAAAGCCAAAAAAATTAAACAGAAAACATTACCGCAAAGTTACAAAACTCAAATCAAAATTCTACCTTTTTCTGGGTTAGTTTAATCTGGCACTGAACAACCCGGCCAAGGAACTACGCTTTAAGGCCGGCCTAAATCTAGATATTAAGAATTACGCGTCTGTATCCTCACAATCCGTGAGAGAGCATCGTTTGGGATGTTCTCAATCGCTGTGCAAGTTTTATTCCTGTGAGTACACTCTTTCTGGTGCCACCTGGTTAGCAGTAATGATTGTCCTAAAACTGTATTTAAGTATTCCGATTTTATTTTATTAGAACTAAAGAATATTGTAGCTATTTTTGAGCGTGTCTTACCTGAGCTGAATATTTGAAGAATCGCGCCTTCTAGCCATTTTGTCGACAGAAATTCAAAACATGCAGGAAAAGCACAAAGACTCATTAGTGGAATGTACATGCGTAACAGCGATGGCGCCAGTTCCTGTTAGACCGACTTCTTTGAAACTCGCAAAGGTTAATTTTCCCACAGAAACTGTTATTTTATTTCAGTTAAACTACCTAATTTTCAAAATAAACAAAATCGCAAACCAGAATATAGTAATCAACGGGAAATCTATTTTCTATAGTTCTTGGTTTAACAAAGGCATCATCAGCATCCGCAGCTTGATGACGGAGAACAACCAGTTCCTCTCCTTACCCGAATGAAGACAAAAGTTCAATTTGGAGATCCCCTTCACCCTCTACTACGGGCTTGTATCCGCCATCCGTAAAGAATGGAAGTCGTCTTTAAAAAGTACCCTCCCCAGGGACAATGACATCTTTGAAAAGGCCACATGTTCTTTTAAACCGCTGACTACCCGCGCCACCTATTCTGCTTTCCTAAGTACGATGGCTACCTCTCCAACTTGCGAAAGTAAGATTTTTAAGCACGGTTTTACAAAAGAAAATATTCAAAATGTATATTTACTTCCTTTTACAACCACTAAGGATATAAAACTAATCACGTTTCAATACAAAGTAATTCATAATATCCTTCCTAATCAAGTCAGCCTATTCCGTGCTGGTATAGCGAATGACGACACTTGTCCACTGTGTAACGCTGAAAAACAAACCAGCAATCACATGCTTTACAGCTGTCTCGAAACCACCATGTTTTGGGGTCAGTTCACCGACTGGTGGTATCAAAAATTTAAACAAAACTTAATTCTCAACGAATGCATAATCTTATATGGTTGGCACCAAAAATCACCGAACGAGCGAGTTCTCAACTACGCTCTTCTCCTTGCAAAATATCATATTTTTTGCACCAGCGTACGAAT
Source organism: Platygyra sinensis (assembly GCA_019787425.1). Lineage (NCBI taxonomy): Eukaryota > Metazoa > Cnidaria > Anthozoa > Scleractinia > Merulinidae > Platygyra > Platygyra sinensis. The sequence goes on along the minus strand of JAHPZR010001167.1, from coordinate 8,177 downwards.
AACAGTTGATTTGACAGCTTCTTTCGTCTTAGAACACATCTAAATATTTTAAGAGAAGTCTCTCTTGAAAACAAAACTCTCAATATCTTTCAATCTACTTGGGCCCACCTATTGTAAAAAAAAAAAAAATTATTACTAAGTATTATACAACTGTTAATACTATTAAGACCGTGCAAGCTGCGTTTACGCTTTTCGTTTTATTTTTCCCTCTGTCTGTTCCCCGTCCCATGCTAGCAATTTTGTAATTAGAGCTTGTAAGGGTAGTATTGTCTGCATTGTATTGTAAGTAATGATGACACGAACTGTTAGTTTTGTTTGTTAAGTTATGTTGTATGTAGAGACTGCATTCCATGTACTGTTTTTATTGTAAACAGTGTAAGTATTTGTTTATTTAATTAAAGAAAAAAAAAATTGATTCGCAAAGTTTTTAAGCTGATGGTGAAAAAAAAAATTTGAAAAGCACAAACAACCAAACAGACTACGCAAAAAGCTAAATAAATAGGTTTACTGTATATTTAAGGACGTTCGCGAGAAAATTTTCGACCATTTATTTTTTTCTAAAAATTGTACCATTGAAAGATGACGAGTTAGTGATGTCAGAAATGTAAAAAAATTGTGGGGTCACCGACTTCCTTTCGGAGAGAACACGCCCGGAAAAACACCTAAATCTGAGTAAATCGGGCTTCGATAGCGAAGAAGACCAAAGTGGCTGCAAGTCCCAAAATATTGCAATTAGCGCTTAGAAGGGAAGTGTTCTCTGCCAAATATGGTTTGAATGGACCTATTAAGCGAATTTAGTCAACTGTTGAGGTTCCTCAAAGAACAAGTTTGCATTTAGCGACCATAGTTTCACGCGCCTTGCAGCCGGAGAATGGCAGGACCCCATGTCCCTGGTACAGAAAACTTGAAAATTTTTTTAACTTCCCACATTGATTTTTTGCTCGTTTTTTAGACAAAGTGTAGATAATTGTACATAAAATATTTTTCTGAAAAGAAAAGTAGGGGTCACGGAAAGTCCAAGATCGTTAAATCCAATCAAAGCTATAGGAAAGGTCATCTGCCCTATCATTGTTCATTTTAGTACTTAGCGCGCGCACTCGATGCATGACGTGGCATGTGAATTTGCGTGCACAGTAAGGATGCGCAGAAACAATTAGCCGAATGCCCTTTAACGCGCCCAGCTAATGCAGCTTTTATTCACCAAAATAATATATTTCCTCACTTAAAGTATAAAGAACACATTAACACTGAACGTGTAAGCTCAAAATTTCATTGCATTATCTTTGCACGCGCTTTATGAAAAAGTTTAGGTTAACCTCCTTCCTATGCACTCATAAAACGGGTCTCAGAGCTTCAAAATAAATCACGTTTTTTGGTAACTTCCGGCAATGGGATTTTTTTTAGGGACTTTTGACATGTTATTAAGGATACATTGCAGAGTCTAAAACCGTTGAAAAACCTTCTCTTGCAATTAGTGAAAGGTTGACCGATTTTTTGCCATAAAATTACTGGACAAACATTGCATGCAATCACGTTGAGAATTACCACGATCGCGCGTTGTGTTTGATATGAAATGGTGGATAGCCAACATAGCCTGCAAACAGGCTCTCCTTATCAGTTATTCCGAGATTTGGTTTCGAATGGCGCGTGGTCAAAAGCTAGGGGGCGGGCCGGCGAGAGAGGAAGAGCCTGCAATGGTTCTTGTACGTTTTGAGTATTTACGTTCACCTTGATCGGCCAATTCGACTTGACATAGTCAAATACTACTATTTGCGTTCAACCGTGAAGCGTGGGGTTTCTTTTTTTCGCGCATGTTTATTTTTTAAAGGAAGCTTGGTGTCATGCGACTTCAGGAAGATGGAGGCGCTAGAAGTAAACAAATTTGGACGATTCTATCGCACTGGAACTTAGGCGGCTAAAGCTTTCGTTGTCAGAGGAGTTATTGTATTTTACAATACAAACGGTCAGCTTGTAAAACGAGACATAGTTACTGCCGTCATCTACTACTACACAACGACCGAGTTTCATTACGCGAAACGTGACTTTCTCCTTTCAGAATATGGAGGTGTTAACATTGAGGTCAGTTATTTTTAGTGCAAAAATATCAAAATTTCGGCTAAACGAAGGGCTAAAGTGGGCTAAAATGTCTATTAACGGTTTTACCCATACATAACATCTATACGCTGAGTCACCTTTCGCGTAGTGAAACTGGGGTTGTTATGTATTAGTAGATGGCACGACTTCAAAGCATGGCACAATTTCAACAGTGGGACTTGAAAATATAATTTATTGGCAGGGAACACATAAATCGAGCAGTTTTCTTCCAGCTTTGCGTCGAAATGTTTTTTTTTTCGGAGTTTCTGGATTCGAGTTCATTACAACTGTTTTTACATTTAAGGTGGCCGAACACAGTTTTTAAGTGCCTATGCCTAATTCCCCGTAACTTTTGAACCATTTATGCTTTGGTGCCCATTTTTTGCAGGAGTCAAGGCTAACCACAAAAATATTTATTCTCGCATTTTGACTAGGTGTGTGCTGTTGCCATGCCAACGGTACTGGTTAAAACCAAGGCTTAAATAATGGTTTTTGTTTATTTAAAAAAATCCAGTCGTCACATTTTGCACACTAAGAATTGACAGTATATCCCTTGCCAACACGGTTCTAATAAAATTTTGACATAGGCTAGTTTCGTAATTTGCCGTTAATCGTTTTCTGTATTATTAAAAATTCCCTATGTCAAATTTCAGATTTTTCTTGATAGATCATTCACGTGGTCTCTGATCTATTTTTCTGCCAAATTTCTTGAAATTATAACGAATGGATCGTTAGAAATCGGCATGTTTCTGCTAAAGCAATCGGTCTCAATTTTTCGAGCAACTGCGCATTATACTGATAAAGTAAAACAACGACAGAGAATACTAACTGAGCCGTATCTGTTAAAGATTAGAGGCTTTATTTTTGTAAAATTGCTCAAACAACATTTACATGTAGTGTAGTAACGCTCGATCGCTTAGTAGCTCTTAGAAGCGACGGCTCCGGTCATCTCAGCGAAGTGAACCTCAACAATTTCGTATCATCGCTCACCCGACGAGTAATCAGTTGAAAGCTTGCTACTGTGTTCGGAGTTGAACAAGTGAGAGCAGTCTAGTCTTCCCAACTTGAAGCTAGTTCTGGCAATCTTGCTCCAAGCTTGTTAAAGCCGTAAATAACTGTAGCTTCTTTCAAATGCAACTCGGCATTTCGCATTTTCATTATCCGCGAGCTTTGAGCTCCTTCTGTCGTAATTTCCTTTGGAAAAGGTCTCGTTTTCATGAGCCACCATGCAGGTGGATTCCTCTAGACTAACAACCTTTACCTGCCTTTACAGCCTGATTAAACAGGTTAAACTATTAAGAGGGAATGTGTCACTAGGACCGAGCCAGTCGTGGCACATGATGAAAAATCAAAATATTTCATATTCTTCCCAGAGATAACCTATGGTAAGCCTAGAAACGTGGTGTGATTTTTTCTTCAAATATTTTTTCAAACCCGCTAAAAAATCAAAAATCCGTTGCGGTCCCACATCTGGTCAAAAACACGCAAAATTCAGTGGCTAATACCTTATCATAAACTTCGCTCTGGTTAATCGCCATCAAAATAATACTTCAGTTTGAGCCTGGAAATTTATTTTTGAGGAGTTTACAAGTCTTTTGAGGCCAATTATACTTCTGTTGGTTAATTTTCAAGGCGACGACGAGCCGCTTAAAGTCACCAAAATTCACTTCCTAAAAATTCTTAATTATGCACGCTTTTTCAATCGGCAAATTCGCTACCCGGTAAGATACCAAAACACCTAAGATTGTGACGTTTCGAAAGACAAAATGTCAGTGTAAAAGCTGGTATAAAAATTATTTTCGGGCTTTACATCAGCGCTGAGTACTAACGCTGTCAAAATCGTGATAATCACAGCACTAACCTGCTAGAAAACGAAAACAATAGGCAAGTGCCTGTGACCAGATAATCAATAGGAACCTGAAAATGTCTTCTTGAATTTGATTTCCTCGGTATTTGGACTTGACTAAGGTAGAAAATTCATGTTTAGCTCACCTTCTGTAATTACATTCAAGTATTAGTGCTAGCGTATTCAGAATCCTACACGATAACCATTGCGATGAGTGGAAGTCGACAAAGTTCATCCTCCTTACTGACATTCAATCAATGCCTCCAAGATAATCCACCTCATTCCTAACCTCATTGCTAGCCCTTGTTCTTAAACAACAATCCATAAAAGTAGTGAAGCCTTCCAGCGTCAGTCCCTTATTTGTTAAAACGAAATACTCAAGTGCTGTTCCAATCCTTGGGCATGTTGCATGTTGAAAAGGGTAATTTTAGCGTCCGAAGTGGGTCTAATTGTCTGTCACGCAGTGGTCACGTGAAAGGATTTTTGTCACGCATTGCCAAAAATGGTTAAAAAGAATAAGAAATAGAAAGATTCAATGAGACGTTCAAAGCAAAAAAAATATATATTTTAAAGCCAAAAGGATCCAAACGTGACCCGTAAAATATGGCGCGGAAATTTCACGGCAGTGAAACTGTGCATTTATGTGTTCTGGGCTCGGAAGGGGGTTGGGATTACTCCGCTATATGGGCTATCAGAGGTATAAGTGGTCGCAAAGGGTATGGCTTTTGGGCTGTTTATGTCTAAAAAAAGGTGTAAATTTTATACACATTGGACTGAAATAGGGTGTGTTTTTCACCCTGGCTTGGCATTAGGCATTTTGTTTACAATCATGACTCAATCAGTTTAAGGTCTGGCTCAGGAATTTAAAGTAGAAATATGGTTGGACAGGTATGTTTTGTTTTACCAAGCTGAACTTTTCCCTGATTATAAAACTCGGCGTCCTGCCTTGCCGTAACATATTACTTTGACCACGTAACATGTCACGTGATTATTTTGTTAAAATTTGGTAAATCGGCGAATTGGCGGCGAATTTTAAGTCTACTGATCAATAAATGAGCGGTTTCGCTGCAAATTGAAATTATCTACCTTGCTGCGTCTTGAATAATCTTCCTTGTTTTCGATTTTAGAAGATATAAATGATCAAAAGTCGAACTTCATTTAAAAAGACGACCTTTTACCCTATTTCTATTTTTTCCTTGAGAAGAGGGACGTTCATTCCAAACGTGAGAGGATAAAAGTAATTGACCTGCGTCTAAAGCGGCCTTCACACGGCAAACTAAAGTTGGCAAACTCGTGTTGGCAAACTCAAGTTGATGTGTGTGTGAACGGCACAAAAATAGTCGGCAAACAAGTTGGCAAACTGTTGGCGACAAATAGAACTTGCCTCTATTCTCGTCAACTTTTTCGCCAACTTTTTCGTGTTGGTAAACTCGTATCTGACGTGTGAACGGTTGGCCAACATGTGTTGGTAATTTTCAACCAATCAAAACGATCTCTATTCACGTGATTTATTTGCCTAACATTTCACAAAATGGGAGACGCGAGTCAACACTTTTTAAATTTAATCTCAAAGCGGTTCAAAATTGTCCGGCTGTTCGGGACGTCTCATCTATAGCCTACAAAGATACTTAAAACAAACAAAACAAAACGGAGGAGCACGCGGACAAACTTGGTTTCGTCCAAACCTTTCTAATTTTCCACCGCTTTCTGGTTCTTCTCTTCTTATCCACTGTTTCACTGTTGTATGTATAGGTAATCAAATGATTGCGAGTGCAATTTGGAATAAATAAGCACGAGTAAATTTTTGAAAGATTACAAAAAATTGCACGAGCCCGTAGGGCGAGTGCAATTTGTAGTCTTTGAAAAATTTACGAGTGCTTATTTATTCTAAATTGCAGGAGAAAAATCATTTGATTACTTGTTCATAATATACAAGTAACAATTTCTGTCACGCTTCAGTATTTTGCGTGACCAATGGAGGCAACAAGCTACATAATTTTTATTGGATGAAAATTTGACAGGTGAATTCAAGCGTAAAAATTCATTCACTCTCTCCAAGTCATGTATGAAAACTGAGCAGTTTCTTTTTACAGTTAAAAGCAGTCTTTACTCACAGTTGAATTGAAGAACTTGACCACAAAGCAGAGGAAAAACTCCCTGCAGTTTTGATGCGGCTTTCTTGCCAAATGTTTTTTGAGTGGTTGAGAAACTGTGTGCAAGAAACTATTGAACCTCGCCGTGGTACAAGTTACTTTGACCAAAATACCGAGAAACGAGGCTAAAATCTACCAAGAAACGGGATCTCTTAGCTCTGAAGGACATCTTTTTAACCTCTCCTGGTTGCTGCCTGACTTTAGCTTCTTCATTGGACGTTGTACAGGTTAGATTTTCCTCCTGAAGAGTTTACCAGGTCTTGTTAGGGAACGACCTTCCTAATCTCTAAGCTCGCCGTTTCAGTTTTTTCACAAAAGTAGAATGCTTGCACTTTTTGTCTTAAAAAGTAAGATGTGGCCGGTTCTTAGGACGTCTTGTTGGGTCCTTCTTCGCGTTTTATTTCGTGGTGCTCAAGAATTTTAAAATCTACTTCTTCGACTTATTTTGTAATGTAGTCGTGATCGACGCCGGCATATTTCCATTCACTCAAGCTCAAGTTTATGTTCAAGTTTTTGACCTCGCGGCTTTTGTGTGATATCTACTTCACTTTTACTGGTTTAGAAGTTGTTGTTGAGTTTTGCACTTTGCTTCGTTATGAGATAATTGTATTGAAATGAAGGTAAAGAGTTTCAATCTTCGTTTAATTTTTGTCCGCCATTTTGTTTGTCCGAGCACAAAGTAGGAGCTGTCAATCATTTTCAAACAAATTACACTTTTTTTGTACTCAATTACACATTTTTGCACTCAATTACACTTTTTTGCACTCAATAACACTTTTTTGCACTGATTTGGGATTAATTGACATGTTCTTAACCAATCAGAATGCAGTAATTGTTGCTTGTATATTATTAGTGATTGAAACTGCACTAAAAAGCGGCCATGTTGCAAATTGCCGTGTTTGTTATTTGCCACGAGTTTGACGTGTGAAGGAACGAGTTTGCCAACTTTTTGAAGTTTTCCAACACGAGTTTGCCAACTTAAGTTTGCCGTGTGAAGGCCGCTTAAACCGCGTTTTTGCAGGATGATATTACTAAAAACCTCCACCAATTTCTCAAATAATGGCTTTTTTGCGCTTAACGTCACGTGGTATGTCACGTGACCCCTTCAGTACTAATTCTACTTTAAAATGTCGAGGACGTTGCCAAAAAGGTAAAACTGGACGTGCTAATTAGAATTCGACATAAAAGGTCACAGGAGCCATTCTTGAGAGACAAACCCATAAATCTGAAATGAAGGGTGTTTGAAATGGGTTATTCTTTTGTAATAGTAATCGTTAACGTCACAAACTTGCTTGGGAGGCGGGTGGCCACATGTTGGATGGAGCTTTCCGGGTTTGAGCTCTGGCCTGGGGCCGCCTTGCGTTGTGTTCTTGGGCAGGTCCGTTTTACTCTCACAGTGCCTCTCTCCACCCAGGTGAATAAATGGGTACCGGCAAACTTAATGCTGGGGGTAACCCTGCGATGGCCTGGCATCCAATCCAGAGGGGAGTAGAAATACCCCCAGTCGCTTCATGCTGCAGAAACCGGGATAAACTCCGGCCTGATGAGCCACTACGCTCGTATTCAGAGTGAACTCTACTTTACAACTAGAAACGAATCTTTATCCATCGAAAGAGAAATTTTGAAAAATGTGCAAATCGTTATGAGCTGCTGCGTACATAAATACAATGCAAAAACAAACCATGCGTCTGTGGGATTCATCTCGTCATAGAGATAAAATTTTCTCAAAAAGCTGAAAGACTAAATTCACGCCATGAAATGTCGCCGTCTTCTAAATGTAGCTTTTTGCAATGAAACGACGTAAATGGATAAACATTTTTCTATTTTTTTGTACACTCAGTACATGGCAATTTGATCAGTTTTCTCACTTTTCGCGTGGCGCGTGACCCAAAGCACGTAATCGATCGGCTTTACACCACTAGGTTAAAAAATTAAGGCTATGCTCTGAGAGAAATGCATGAGTAGTTTTAGCGTATGGATTACATCACATCAGTCATTTTTTTTTTCTGTTTGAAATCATTGCATGAAAGGTTTTCAGTGCAGAACTCCGACACTGAACCATAAGACCACTGTAACGGCACCCG
>JAHPZR010001166.1:42500-45000 GCA_019787425.1 Platygyra sinensis | reverse complement strand
TGGCAAAGGAAGGCCTGAGCATCCCCCGACTGGAGCTGGTTTCTGATCATATGGCGATTAATCTGATAACCAACACAAGAGATGCACTGGAGGGCTTTCCTGTCGGTGAAATGTAATGTTGGCTGGACAGCACAGTCACCTTGCATTGGATACGAGGAGCAGGGAATTACAAACAGTTTATCAGCAACCGGGTTAGCAAGATCCAGCAACATCCAAACGTACAATGGCGTCATGTGCCAAGTCAAGACAACCCTGCAGATCTGGGAAGTCGTGGTGGAAGTGTGCAAGGAGAGGAGCTATGGTGGAGAGGACCTAAATGGTTAGCAGAAAGCCGGCCATGCGACATCGTGACAAGCAGCACTCCTGAAAGTCAAGCCGAAGCAAAAGTGACTCACGAAGTATTTGCCGGAGCCCGAGAAGTGACAGATGAGTTTGACGGACTTCTAGAGAAGTTTGCTCTGTGGAAAGTAGTGAGAGTTTGTGCCTGGATATCGCGTTTTGTAAACAACATCCGCAAACACAGAGCGCAAAGGACAACTGGACCCCTCACAACTGACGAGATAGAGAGGCAAACACTTTTCTGGGTAGCACATGCTCAAAACAACGCGAAGGGAAGCAAGAAATTTGAAGAAGATCGACTGCAGCTGAACCTACAAGAGAGACAAGACGGGCTTCTGGAGTGTCGCGGGAGAATCCAGGGAGATTGTCCCATTTATCTCCCGGACAGTCACCCCTTCACGGAGAAACTAACAATGGTCTCTCATCAGGCCACACTCCATTGGGGAGTTGGACTAACTCTAACAAAAGTGCGTGAACGGTACTGGGTACCAAGACTTAGAAGGCTAGCGAAGAAGGTGATTCAGAAATGCTATGGATGCAAAAGATTCCAGGCAGTCTCATTAACAAGCCCACCTCCTGGAAATTTACCGAGAGATCGAACTGAAGGACGAGCAGCATTTCAAGTGATCGGTGTTGACTTCGCCGGCCCTCTGAAGTACCGAAAGGGAAAGAAAAACGAAGGCAAGGCGTATATTGTACTCTACGCTTGTAGTCTAACATGTGGAATCTATTTAGAGTTGCTGTCAAACATAGAGACCACCGAATTCATTACCAGTTTGAAGAGGTTCATCGCACATCGGGGACGTCCACAAAAGATCTACTCCGACAATGGGAAAACGTTCGTTGGCGCCGCGAACCTTCTCAAGACCATTATGAGTGACGAGAAAGTTCACGATTAGCTAGCGAAGCACAGAATAATGTGGCAGTTGAACCTAAGCAGCGCTCCCTGGTGGGGAGGATAGTTCGAACGCCTAATTGGACTGTTCAAACGAGCGCTGTATAAGTCTATCAGTGGTGGCTTACTGACTTGGGCAGAACTGCAGGACGTTTTATTAGACGTCGAAGTTGCACTCGACAACCGCCCCCTTAGCTACGTGGAAGATGATTCACAACTGCCAGTTCTCACCCCTAACTCGTTGCTGTTTGGACAACCAAACCTCCTACCGGAGTTGGAGCATCACCATCTAGAGTCCCCAGACTTCAGGAAGCGCGCGAAGTACCTCAAGCGATATAAGGACGCGCTGTGGCGAAGGTGGACGGATGAATATTTACAGGGATTACGCGAGCAGCATCGCCTTAAACATCAGGGAAACCAAAGTGACGTAGCAGTGGGCGACGTGATGTTGGTAAAAGACGACAAAAGAAACCGCGGGAAATGGAAGATGGGGATAGAAGATGGGCTAATCACTGGACGAGATGGTATACTGAGGGCTGCGAGGATCAAAACTGCAACTGGGTCGTACCTAGAGCGAGCGCTACAACACCTCTACCCTCTTGAGTTGTCGTGTGATCATGAACCTCAAAGAGCATAGAATGTACTAAGCGTCAACGCAGCGGAGTTCGCCCCAAAGAGAGAAATGAGGCAGGCAGCACAAGATGCCCGAGGACGCATTGCTGCGCTTGCAAATGACGAGAACAATTAAGAAACTGTGAACAATTACGTGACATTCACTTTATCTCAAATTATGGACAAAGCAATCATAGTTCTCGTTTTCGAATGATAGTATTTTGACAAGTTTAATGGACATTTTCTCTTTTCGAGACAAATGGGGGGAGGGTGTTAGAGATTCATAGCTGCATTATTCATAGGTGCATGACAAAAAAGGAATTCATATCGTGACAAGTACCGTACAGTAATCAACAACTAAACAGATTAATGTAACTAAGTTTGAGTGACAAGTTGATCACGTGATTAATGAATACGTTTACAATAGAGAATGATCTGTAATTCAGAGTAGACAAAAACGTGTTCGGTGATGGTTGAGACTTTTTGTGACCATTGTGACGAATAAAGGATATTGAGACGAGACTAGTGTTGGGTGAACTGGTGATTTCCAACATGTGAGATGATTAGACAATCTAACGAGATATTTTGCTCCACAATTCGGAATTGGGCAATGACGCGTTTAGTCGTGTTGACAGTTCGAGATCTCAACACAAA
>JAHPZR010001166.1:22500-37500 GCA_019787425.1 Platygyra sinensis | reverse complement strand
AGACTAAGATTCTGGGGCACCCGCCGGCTCGCTTTGCTCGCAGCCGAGTATACAAAAATCTTAGTCTGACCCGTCCCCAGAACCCTCACCATATATGTGTGTAAATGTCACAGGACTATTTTCTGCCCTAGAATATTTTTTAATTGAAGAAATGCGCCGCACAATGGCTGCTGCGCACTTTTCGAGAGATGTTCTTGAAATGTTTTATGGATCGATTTCAAAAGAGGACGACTGGCACGTGAAGACTTCTGCTGCAAACGCATCTGGAAGCTGATTATCTGCGCATAAAAAAAGTTCGGCTTACGCCGTAAGCCATTGATAATGCAATTTCAGCTTACGCCGTAAACCATTAATAATGCAACGTTTCAGCTTACGCGTAAGCCATTGAAATGCACAAACATTTCTTTTTCCTGCGAAAGAAATATTCGATTACGGCGAAAGATACTTGTCCATTTTGACAGAAAAAGCTTGTCTTACCAAACGAGTTGCCGTCTTTTTACAGAATAAAATCGAGAAAGTCTTTTTTTTTGTCATTCTTCAGAGCCGCAAGTTCGCGCTGTGTACTCTTCTGAAGCAAATAGCAAATGAATTGTAATTTTGCTTGTGACAATGACAGCGAACTTTCAAGAAATTCAAGAAAACACGAGATGACATTATTTACACGTGAGTCAAGCACTCAACCACTTCACGTGTTATGTCACGCACGTGTCTCTGGCACTCGGGCGTGAAATATTCATAGACAAGAAACATGACCAAGTGAAAACAAATGATCATGTTTTAATTATATGAAAATAAAGCCATGAATTTTCAATTGTTAATTCAAACCAGCGGTGATGGCATTTATTTTTTTTTCGATAATCTCCCTCTATCTCGCCGCGAAGGTCTTTTTTGATCTTCTCTACATCTGGTATAGACGACTGGCGAGTAAGTTTAGCCCTAACAGCGTCTCTCAGCACTTTGTACTGCGAAGATTCGGCCATAATCATCTGAAACTCGATGTCAGATATTTGGTTGTCTGAAAGAGCCTTCGAAAGCAGCCGATGTATGTATGTATGTATGTATGTATGTATGTATGTATGTATGTATGTATGACCTTTATTTAAACACGATTAAAATTAAAGCTACAAGCTTGTGGGGTCGTGTATAAATAAAAAAAAAACAAAAACATATTAAAATGGTAAAATCATACTTGTTGATAATATTAATAATATTTACAACAGTATTAACTAATAGATTATTAATTGTATGTGAAATCGACATTTCTACGTCGCGTAGTCGAGGCGGAGGTAGTGTCGAATTTAAAATCCTTAAAATAATCTTTTGTTCTTATTAGATTTCGGTCTTTCTTGCTCAGATGCGCAATTCCGTTCTCATTGAGGCAAATCGTATTCCACAGAACGGTGCCTCTGTAAGCCAACGAATCCTTCATGAATCTAGTTTCGAATCTTGGTACTGATAAGCATTCTCCACCCCATAATAAATAGCCATTACGCCTTTCTATATAAATATTGTTAGACAACAATTCAGGCAGACCGTTATTTTGTGCTTTAAAAAAGGTCTTAAAAATATCTATTTTATGATATAAGGAAATAGTAGGCCACCGATTGTAGGCCAACACCTCTTTTGAAGGCATGTCTCTTGGTAAATTAAAAATGATTCGAGATGCTCTACAATGAAGTCTTTCAATTGAATCAAATAGCTTTGAGTTACAACACGCTCCCCACAAAACTAGTCCGTATTTAACAGAGGGTAAGATAACCTTAAAATAAAAGTCTCGCAAAACACTTTATGGCAAGAATTTAGAACGTTTTAACAGGTCTAATTTGGTAGCAAAACACTTCTTAACATCCATTACATGTGCGTCCCATGTTAACTTGTGGTCTACTGTCAGACCTAGGACGTGTGCTTTAGTCACCCATTTTATACTGGAGTCACCTAATAACACCGGGGCAATCGGCCCCATTGGGTTACCCCTACAAAGCAGCATTGCTTCGCTCTTTCCTGGATGGGGTGTTAATTGGTTGTCACAACACCAGTTGTAGACCTCCTGCAATGCCCTGTTCAACTCTGCGATGGCCTCGTCTGCTGTGTCTCCTATGCAGAAGACTGTTGTATCGTTTGCAACATGTACAGAGATCCTGACCGGACAGACAACGGCAGATCATTTGTGAATAGTGTGAATAGAGTCGGTCCTAGCACTGATCCTTGAGTTATCCCCATGGATACTGAGAGAAGGTCTGACTTAACTCCATTTAACACTGTAAACTGTTTTCTTCCTGTCAAATAACTCTTCAACCAATCGAGGGTTAATCCCTTTATTCCCAAATGTCTTTCTAGCTTCATGATTAATGTAGCATGTGGGACGCTGTCAAAAGCTTTTCTAAAATCGATGAATGCTACAGCAACAAATTTTCCAGAGTCGATAACCGATCTCCAGGTTTCCGTGAGATGAATCATCAGGTATTCCGTTGAATGCCCAGGTCGATAGGCCCACTGCCTGTTTGAGACCAAATTGTTATCTCGAAAAACATGTTCCACAAGGGCGTCATTTACTATCGACTCCATAATTTTGCTTGGAATTGATGATGCTGAGTAGGGAAACTGGGCGGTAATTTCTTCGTTCAGTTTCATCGTCTTTTTTGTAGATTGGTGTGAGCCTTGCGATCTTCCACGCTGAGAATACAGACTTACTTTCATAGCTGAACTGATATAGACGCGTTAGTGCTGGAACAATAGCGTTACCGGCAATTTTCAACAACTTCGATGAGATATTGTCTGGTCCTGTGGACTTATTGATATTAAGCGCATTAACTTTGGTCTGAATTGATTGTTGAGAAATTGTAAATCCCTCAAGTGGAGGGGGCTCCGTCGTTGTCTTCGCAATGTTGAATTTGCGCGGGAGGCTGGACTTCGACGTGAACTGAAATTCTTCAGCTAACTTTTTGCCGATCGTAGCGAAGTACGAGTTCATTAAGGATGCTTTTTGGTCATCAGCCAATGCGAGGCTACCATCATCTCGTTTCAAGGGGCCAATGCATTTACGTGTTGTTAAGTTTCTAGCTTTATTTTGCAGGTTCCAGTAGGCACTCGTTTTCTTAACTTCTTGGAACATTTCGCAAAAATACAAAGCCTTGGCCTGTCTAAGAGCCCTTGTAACCTCAGTTCTAATTTGCTTATACTCTTGCCACAGCATTGGGCATTTAGACGCTACTGCGGCCTTGAACAGTTTGTACCTCTTAATCATTTTGTAGCGAATGGCGTTGGAAATCCACGGTGCAGATATGCTCCTGATTTTAAATTGTTTTAAAGGAGCATGTTCATCGCATATGCTGTTAAATAAATGCTGCCAGGCCCATAAGACGTCGTCTTCATCCTCGAATACCGATGCCACGTGAAAAGGAGCCGTTTCTATGTCGTTCCTAAACCGTTCCTCGTCTAATCTTTTATAATTTCTTGTTGTTATAAACTTCGGTGAGGGCCGATCAACAGTGTCTCGTTTCGCAATGGCAAGGGTGGCGATCTCTTGATGTTTGTTCATCTTGGAGTGAAGCTTTTTGCTGCGGATTATCAGCCCTGAAGAAGCCAAAGCGAATCCTCCGCCGACACCGCCAAGCAGTATTGTAGCCGGCAGACCGACAACAGAAAGCGCAGAGCCGAGACTTGCACTTGAGAAAATTGCAGAGAGAACGCTTGTTCCAGCCTCACTCAAGTTTACAACCTTCTTGGCACGCTTATATTTTTTTGCAACTGCTCGATAGTGGCCGATTTCCTTGTTTAGAGCGGCGGAAATTTCATTAACTTTTTGAAACCTGAGATCGGGGAGTGTTGGATGAATCCTTGTGAGGTACTGATGGCAGAACGTTCACAGACATCCTATAAAAAGAATTTAATTTATTTCCAATTGGCATGCCCTTGAAATCAAACTACTCGCCATCTTGATTTTTAACGCTCAAAGTGATACTATTTACAAGTGAATCTGTCGAACAGTCACGATATGGCTGCTGTGGAGAAGAATCATATCTGACTTTTTCATAAGGCTTGCCTCTAACATCAAACTTGGCTAAAATATCTGTTCTATTTCCGTTTAAAAAGTTTTGGTTTCAGTCGATAAGATTGCAATGAATGAAATAAGTCGAAGGGCCGTTTAGCTTATTGACATAAGTTATCCTAGTCAAGGTCAGCCCAGAGTTAATCAACCGGCTCAAAGCGTGACTAACCGAGATTTCTTTGTCAATGGTTGGTTCCCAGACTGTTATTTTTAGCACAGAATTGGGTTTGTTTGTTTCTAGTTCAATTTTTTTCTCGTTTTTGTATTGTTCTAAACTTTTTGTCAGCTCTTCTGCGAGGGACTGAAAAGTGTAATGGCCCTGAGGTATAGAGGCCAACACTTCCATGGCCAGAAATCGCGGTCATCGCAACGGCGCACGCGCGGGGTTTCTTAGAAATATGGCCGCCAAACGATCAAAGGAAATGTATTGCAGAAATAAAACAAAATAAAATGGAGCAAGTTCTGGCTCACCGGGAACAAGTGCCGCGATCCGGTTGAGTTCTTGAAAGTTTCCTCTGCTATTCTGATTAGTTGCTTTTCATCAACAAATGTTACTGGCCCTGCTTTTCATCGATGTTTGTTTTCGAAGATTGGCTCATACAATGCTCTATATTACGGAGGCTTGAATGCATCCCAAACAGATTTTGATCCGCCACAGCAGATTACATAAGCGGGATAACCCAAGTGCCGCGATCGCTTGAGGAAAAGCACCGTATGGTGTACTATTGGGCCAATTTTCACCTTCGCTGCTGATTTCTTCGCCCTGCTAATTGCCTTCAAAAACAGTTCAGAGAAGCGCAAACCAGGTCTACCGAAAGCAAAGATATGAAATGTCACGCGAGCGTCTCATCTGTGTTGATCCGAGGACCACACGTCGTATTCTTGGGCAAAAACTGGCATTTTTTGAGCAAATTCCGGCATGTTTGGTATCAAAAGAAACCTACTAAACCAAGCCTTCTATCTCTGTTGAAGGCTGGGGAGACAGATGACCACTGTCCTTTCAGTCAGCGCTAAGTTCATGTATGACCACATGGCGTGACAAACGTGACATTCGTTTTCGTTTGTCGTTTTGTACGACACTGTCATCCGCTCAAGAAATATGGGAAGATTTTGTGATGTG
Organism: Platygyra sinensis; assembly: GCA_019787425.1. Classification (NCBI taxonomy): domain Eukaryota; kingdom Metazoa; phylum Cnidaria; class Anthozoa; order Scleractinia; family Merulinidae; genus Platygyra; species Platygyra sinensis. The sequence goes on along the minus strand of JAHPZR010001166.1, from coordinate 32,332 downwards.
GAGAGAATTATTACCCGGTTAAAATGTGGCTCGGTAAGTCTTCTGAGTATTCTTTAATTCCCCGAGACAACAAGTAGTTACTGAATTGAAGTATTCTGTATGTTTCCTCTCCTTCTCAACTGAAGTAATCATAGCCCTTCAGTCCACATTTTCGCCTGGTGACGATCCTCTCCACATCAACAAATCTTTCCCTATTTCTTTAGCGGATGGGAGTGACGTATAAAACGACAGGGGAAAACGAATGAAGTTGTTTTTAGTGAACCACTGGGGACGCCACGTTACCATTAGCATAAAGTAATTAATTGGCCCGCTGCTTATGCGCGGGCTCAAATGTCCGCAATTCCTGGCTGTTGAAGAAAACCACAAACAAAATTGTACACTGAAGATGTTTATTCTGTTACACGTCCTTCCGCCGGTTCGGTACAGCTGAAAATTACAAAATACAAAAGCTCGTGACTCGAACCCGATCCAAATATAAAGTTACAAAGGAAAACAATACAAATCAGCGACGACTTACATAATTTTTGGGCATCTCCAGGCCTAATCAACACGTCAACATCGATAAAGTAAAAGGCGACGGAACAAGCAAACTTTTCGCCCACACACATAACACACTGCACATCAAACTGCCGAAAGCACATGGTCGCAAAATCACGTGACCCGCACAAGGGGGGTACAGAGGGGCACGGTAAGGCAAACTGTCCCCAACATCCCGGCCCCTTAAACGCGAAAAGGTGAGCACCGAGCGTTTACCGAGAATTCCACAGTTCAGTGTTTTAACGATTGACAGTCCAGTTTTCTAGTAACTATTCCTGCTTAAGACAAGTCCGGTATATAGTGTATCGCACAACTCATACAAGTTCACATCTCGCCACCTGAAAACTCCAAAAGGCACAACTTGGTTACAGGCCTGGTCAGGGTCGACCAGCTGGTCTTCACTCGGGCCGCTCTGACTAAGCCGTCCTTTCCGGGGAAAGTCTGAATGATTCGTCCCATAGGCCAATTCTTCCGGGGGGTGTTCTCATCCTTGATCAGGACCACATCTCCATTCTGCAAATTTCTCTTTGGCCGCAACCACTTTTGACGCAACTGCACAGTGGGTAAATACTCACGAACCCAGCGCTTCCAAAACTGGTCAGAGAGGAACTGAACATGTCTCCAACGCCTTCCATAGATATCACTCTGGTCAAACCGGCCGGGGAGCAGATGAGGTCCTCCACGAAGAAGTAGTAAATGATTTGGTGTCAGGGGAGTTTCATCATTCGGGTCATCAGATAAAACTGTCAACGGTCTTCCATTTACGATCGACTCCACCTCGCAGAATAGGGTAGACAAGCGTTCATCATCTACGATCTGTTCCCTGAGGATGACATTCAGCACCTTTCTAACCGTTCTGATCTGTCTTTCCCATATCCCGCCCATATGGGAGGCTGCCGGGGGATTAAACTCCCACTTGATCTCTTTCTGCAGAAAATGAGCTTTCGCCTTGCTATCATCTTTCCAGCTCCGCATTGCCTGGCGCAATTCCTTTTCTCCTCCAACGAAATTAGTGCCGTTGTCCGATCTAACTTTCCTTGGTACGCCTCTCCTGGCACAAAATCTCACAAAGGCATTGATGAATGAATCAGCTTCAAGACTGTCAAGCTTTTCTATGTGTATAGCTCGCATAGTAAGGCAGGTGAATAAGCAGCCGTAACGTTTTAGTTGGCTCCGGCCCCTCTTCACCACAAAAGGGCCGAAACAGTCCACACCAACATAGGAAAATGGGGGGTTGTCTGGCGTTACTCTTTCGGCAGGTAGATCTGCCATCTGCTGAACTTCTGGCTTTCCTTTGAGCCTCTTACACAGTACGCACTCCTTTAGAACCCGCTTCACCAGTGGTCTAGCCCCTACGATCCAAAACTTCTGCCTGATGAGGGAGAGTACGTACTCCCTTCCAGAATGCCCGCTCTGAAACTCATGAGCTCGTCTTGCAACAAGCCTTGACACGTGATGGTTCTTTGGCAAAATAATGGGATGCTGAGCTTTCTCGGACAGGGGTGCATTTTTCAGACGGCCTCCTACTCGGAGTATCCCTTCTTCATCCAGAAACGGTTCCAGAATATAGATCGGGCTCTTCTTCACAACAGGCTTTCTCGATTTAAGAGCCTCTACTTCTCCTTTGAAGTGTTTGTGCTGAACAGACTTAACGATAGCTGTTTCTGCAGCTTGCAGCTCTAGTGGGTCTAGAGGGTCAGCGATTACTGAAGGTGGCCTTTCCTTACTTCTTGTCTTCGCTCTCAGCCAATTCCTGCAGCGAAGCAGCCAAGCCACACTCCTTTTCAGACGATGCCAGCAAGAGTAACTCTCTATACAACGGACCATGGGGTCTTCTGATTCTTGTTCTTTATCCGCTCTGGGCATGCCGTGTTTCCCCCTATCCTCAGCGTCATGCTGCACATTTGAAACGCAACACTTGACTTGATTCTTCACTTCCTCATCTTCACAAGCAATTTCTGGCACAGCTGGGTTGGTGGGCCAGGCAGTCTCCTCTTCCCAAAGGAATTCTGGACCTCGCTTCCAACGATCACTGGAAATCATATCAAACCCGTTCAAACCTCTGGAGACATCATCAGCGGGGTTTTCCTTGGTGCCAACCTTCCTCCACTGACTTGGCCTTGACCCATCATGAATGACAGACAACCGGTTCGCCACAAAGGTTTGGAACCTCTTACTGCAACTGTAGATGTACTGAAGAACAATCATACTGTCTGTCCAGAATACGGAGTCTTGAATCTCCAAAGAGAGTTCACGGGACAGCATTCGATCCATTCTCACGGCGATAACGGCAGCAGACAGTTCAAGTCTTGGTATGGTCATCTGCCTAATCGGGGCCAATCTGGACTTCCCCAACAACAGGGAGCAGTGAATTTTTCCCTCTGCATTCACTGCGCGGAGATAGGAAACAGAACCGTAGGCTGACATAGAAGCATCACAGAAATGATGCAGTTCACATTTTACCGGCTTTCCGAAACCAGCAGGCACCAAACAACGCTCAACCTCGAACTGCTTTAATAGTGGGAGCTCCTCCAACCACTTACTCCACCGCAACTGATTCTCTGGGCTCAATGGATCATCCCATTCCTTGCCGGACTTACACTCGTCTGGAAGGGAGTACGTACTCTCCCTCATCAGGCAGAAGTTTTGGATCGTAGAGGCTAGACCACTGGTGAAGCGGGTTCTAAAGGAGTGCGTACTGTGTAAGAGGCTCAAAGGAAAGCCAGAAGTTCAGCAGATGGCAGATCTACCTGCCGAAAGAGTAACGCCAGACAACCCCCCATTTTCCTATGTTGGTGTGGACTGTTTCGGCCCTTTTGTGGTGAAGAGGGGCCGGAGCCAACTAAAATGTTACGGCTGCTTATTCACCTGCCTTACTATGCGAGCTATACACATAGAAAAGCTTGACAGTCTTGAAGCTGATTCATTCATCAATGCCTTTGTGAGATTTTGTGCCAGGAGAGGCGTACCAAGGAAAGTTAGATCGGACAATGGCACTAATTTCGTTGGAGGAGAAAAGGAATTGCGCCAGGCAATGCGGAGCTGGAAAGATGATAGCAAGGCGAAAGCTCATTTTCTGCAGAAAGAGATCAAGTGGGAGTTTAATCCCCCGGCAGCCTCCCATATGGGCGGGATACGGGAAAGACAGATCAGAACGGTTAGAAAGGTGCTGAATGTCATCCTCAGGGAACAGATCGTAGATGATGAACGCTTGTCTACCCTATTCTGCGAGGTGGAGCCGATCGTAAATGGAAGACCGTTGACAGTTTTATCTGATGACCCGAATGATGAAACTCCCCTGACACCAAATCATTTACTACTTCTTCGTGGAGGACCTCATCTGCTCCCCGGCCGGTTTGACCAGAGTGATATCTATGGAAGGCGTTGGAGACATGTTCAGTTCCTCTCTGACCAGTTTTGGAAGCGCTGGGTTCGTGAGTATTTACCCACTGTGCAGTTGCGTCAAAAGTGGTTGCGGCCAAAGAGAAATTTGCAGAATGGAGATGTGGTCCTGATCAAGGATGAGAACACCCCCCGGAAGAATTGGCCTATGGGACGAATCATTCAGACTTTCCCCGGAAAGGACGGCTTAGTCAGAGCGGCCCGAGTGAAGACCAGCTGGTCGACCCTGACCAGGCCTGTAACCAAGTTGTGCCTTTTGGAGTTTTCAGGTGGCGAGATGTGAACTTGTATGAGTTGTGCGATACACTATATACCGGACTTGTCTTAAGCAGGAATAGTTACTAGAAAACTGGACTGTCAATCGTTAAAACACTGAACTGTGGAATTCTCGGTAAACGCTCGGTGCTCACCTTTTCGCGTTTAAGGAGCCGGGATGTTGGGGACAGTTTGCCTTACCGTGCCCCTCTGTACCCCCCTTGTGCGGGTCACGTGATTTTGCGACCATGTGCTTTCGGCAGTTTGATGTGCAGTGTGTTATGTGTGTGGGCGAAAAGTTTGCTTGTTCCGTCGTCTTTTACTTTATCGATGTTGACGTGTTGATTAGGCCTGGAGATGCCCAAAAATTATGTAAGTCGTCGCTGATTTGTATTGTTTTCCTTTGTAACTTTATATTTGGATCGGGTTCGAGTCACGAGCTTTTGTATTTTGTAATTTTCAGCTGTACCGAACCGGCGGAAGGACGTGTAACAGAATAAACATCTTCAGTGTACAATTTTGTTTGTGGTTTTCTTCAACAGCCAGGAATTGCGGACATTTGAGCCCGCGCATAAGCAGCGGGCCAATTAATTACTTTATGCTAATGGTAACGTGGCGTCCCCAGTGGTTCACTAAAAACAACTTCATTCGTTTTCCCCTGTCGTTTTATACGTCACTCCCATCCGCTAAAGAAATAGGGAAAGATTTGTTGATGTGGAGAGGATCGTCACCAGGCGAAAATGTGGACTGAAGGGCTATGATTACTTCAGTTGAGAAGGAGAGGAAACATACAGAATACTTCAATTCAGTAACTACTTGTTGTCTCGGGGAATTAAAGAATACTCAGAAGACTTACCGAGCCACATTTTAACCGGGTAATAATTCTCTCCACATCACAAAATCTTCCCATATTTCTTGAGCGGATGACAGTGTCGTACAAAACGACAAACGAAAACGAATGTCACGTTTGTCACGCCATGTGGTCATACATGAACTTAGCGCTGACTGAAAGGACAGTGGTCATCTGTCTCCCCAGCCTTCAACAGAGATAGAAGGCTTGGTTTAGTAGGTTTCTTTTGATACCAAACATGCCGGAATTTGCTCAAAAAATGCCAGTTTTTGCCCAAGAATACGACGTGTGGTCCTCGGATCAACACAGATGAGACGCTCGCGTGACATTTCATATCTTTGCTTTCGGTAGACCTGGTTTGCGCTTCTCTGAACTGTTTTTGAAGGCAATTAGCAGGGCGAAGAAATCAGCAGCGAAGGTGAAAATTGGCCCAATAGTACACCATACGGTGCTTTTCCTCAAGCGATCGCGGCACTTGGGTTATCCCGCTTATGTAATCTGCTGTGGCGGATCAAAATCTGTTTGGGATGCATTCAAGCCTCCGTAATATAGAGCATTGTATGAGCCAATCTTCGAAAACAAACATCGATGAAAAGCAGGGCCAGTAACATTTGTTGATGAAAAGCAACTAATCAGAATAGCAGAGGAAACTTTCAAGAACTCAACCGGATCGCGGCACTTGTTCCCGGTGAGCCAGAACTTGCTCCATTTTATTTTGTTTTATTTCTGCAATACATTTCCTTTGATCGTTTGGCGGCCATATTTCTAAGAAACCCCGCGCGTGCGCCGTTGCGATGACCGCGATTTCTGGCCATGGAAGTGTTGGCCTCTATACCTCAGGGCCATTACACTTTTCAGTCCCTCGCAGAAGAGCTGACAAAAAGTTTAGAACAATACAAAAACGAGAAAAAAATTGAACTAGAAACAAACAAACCCAATTCTGTGCTAAAAATAACAGTCTGGGAACCAACCATTGACAAAGAAATCTCGGTTAGTCACGCTTTGAGCCGGTTGATTAACTCTGGGCTGACCTTGACTAGGATAACTTATGTCAATAAGCTAAACGGCCCTTCGACTTATTTCATTCATTGCAATCTTATCGACTGAAACCAAAACTTTTTAAACGGAAATAGAACAGATATTTTAGCCAAGTTTGATGTTAGAGGCAAGCCTTATGAAAAAGTCAGATATGATTCTTCTCCACAGCAGCCATATCGTGACTGTTCGACAGATTCACTTGTAAATAGTATCACTTTGAGCGTTAAAAATCAAGATGGCGAGTAGTTTGATTTCAAGGGCATGCCAATTGGAAATAAATTAAATTCTTTTTATAGGATGTCTGTGAACGTTCTGCCATCAGTACCTCACAAGGATTCATCCAACACTCCCCGATCTCAGGTTTCAAAAAGTTAATGAAATTTCCGCCGCTCTAAACAAGGAAATCGGCCACTATCGAGCAGTTGCAAAAAAATATAAGCGTGCCAAGAAGGTTGTAAACTTGAGTGAGGCTGGAACAAGCGTTCTCTCTGCAATTTTCTCAAGTGCAAGTCTCGGCTCTGCGCTTTCTGTTGTCGGTCTGCCGGCTACAATACTGCTTGGCGGTGTCGGCGGAGGATTCGCTTTGGCTTCTTCAGGGCTGATAATCCGCAGCAAAAAGCTTCACTCCAAGATGAACAAACATCAAGAGATCGCCACCCTTGCCATTGCGAAACGAGACACTGTTGATCGGCCCTCACCGAAGTTTATAACAACAAGAAATTATAAAAGATTAGACGAGGAACGGTTTAGGAACGACATAGAAACGGCTCCTTTTCACGTGGCATCGGTATTCGAGGATGAAGACGACGTCTTATGGGCCTGGCAGCATTTATTTAACAGCATATGCGATGAACATGCTCCTTTAAAACAATTTAAAATCAGGAGCATATCTGCACCGTGGATTTCCAACGCCATTCGCTACAAAATGATTAAGAGGTACAAACTGTTCAAGGCCGCAGTAGCGTCTAAATGCCCAATGCTGTGGCAAGAGTATAAGCAAATTAGAACTGAGGTTACAAGGGCTCTTAGACAGGCCAAGGCTTTGTATTTTTGCGAAATGTTCCAAGAAGTTAAGAAAACGAGTGCCTACTGGAACCTGCAAAATAAAGCTAGAAACTTAACAACACGTAAATGCATTGGCCCCTTGAAACGAGATGATGGTAGCCTCGCATTGGCTGATGACCAAAAAGCATCCTTAATGAACTCGTACTTCGCTACGATCGGCAAAAAGTTAGCTGAAGAATTTCAGTTCACGTCGAAGTCCAGCCTCCCGCGCAAATTCAACATTGCGAAGACAACGACGGAGCCCCCTCCACTTGAGGGATTTACAATTTCTCAACAATCAATTCAGACCAAAGTTAATGCGCTTAATATCAATAAGTCCACAGGACCAGACAATATCTCATCGAAGTTGTTGAAAATTGCCGGTAACGCTATTGTTCCAGCACTAACGCGTCTATATCAGTTCAGCTATGAAAGTAAGTCTGTATTCTCAGCGTGGAAGATCGCAAGGCTCACACCAATCTACAAAAAAGACGATGAAACTGAACGAAGAAATTACCGCCCAGTTTCCCTACTCAGCATCATCAATTCCAAGCAAAATTATGGAGTCGATAGTAAATGACGCCCTTGTGGAACATGTTTTTCGAGATAACAATTTGGTCTCAAACAGGCAGTGGGCCTATCGACCTGGGCATTCAACGGAATACCTGATGATTCATCTCACGGAAACCTGGAGATCGGTTATCGACTCTGGAAAATTTGTTGCTGTAGCATTCATCGATTTTAGAAAAGCTTTTGACAGCGTCCCACATGCTACATTAATCATGAAGCTAGAAAGACATTTGGGAATAAAGGGATTAACCCTCGATTGGTTGAAGAGTTATTTGACAGGAAGAAAACAGTTTACAGTGTTAAATGGAGTTAAGTCAGACCTTCTCTCAGTATCCATGGGGATAACTCAAGGATCAGTGCTAGGACCGACTCTATTCACACTATTCACAAATGATCTGCCGTTGTCTGTCCGGTCAGGATCTCTGTACATGTTGCAAACGATACAACAGTCTTCTGCATAGGAGACACAGCAGACGAGGCCATCGCAGAGTTGAACAGGGCATTGCAGGAGGTCTACAACTGGTGTTGTGACAACCAATTAACACCCCATCCAGGAAAGAGCGAAGCAATGCTGCTTTGTAGGGGTAACCCAATGGGGCCGATTGCCCCGGTGTTATTAGGTGACTCCAGTATAAAATGGGTGACTAAAGCACACGTCCTAGGTCTGACAGTAGACCACAAGTTAACATGGGACGCACATGTAATGGATGTTAAGAAGTGTTTTGCTACCAAATTAGACCTGTTAAAACGTTCTAAATTCTTGCCATAAAGTGTTTTGCGAGACTTTTATTTTAAGGTTATCTTACCCTCTGTTAAATACGGACTAGTTTTGTGGGGAGCGTGTTGTAACTCAAAGCTATTTGATTCAATTGAAAGACTTCATTGTAGAGCATCTCGAATCATTTTTAATTTACCAAGAGACATGCCTTCAAAAGAGGTGTTGGCCTACAATCGGTGGCCTACTATTTCCTTATATCATAAAATAGATATTTTTAAGACCTTTTTTAAAGCACAAAATAACGGTCTGCCTGAATTGTTGTCTAACAATATTTATATAGAAAGGCGTAATGGCTATTTATTATGGGGTGGAGAATGCTTATCAGTACCAAGATTCGAAACTAGATTCATGAAGGATTCGTTGGCTTACAGAGGCACCGTTCTGTGGAATACGATTTGCCTCAATGAGAACGGAATTGCGCATCTGAGCAAGAAAGACCGAAATCTAATAAGAACAAAAGATTATTTTAAGGATTTTAAATTCGACACTACCTCCGCCTCGACTACGCGACGTAGAAATGTCGATTTCACATACAATTAATAATCTATTAGTTAATACTGTTGTAAATATTATTAATATTATCAACAAGTATGATTTTACCATTTTAATATGTTTTTGTTTTTTTTTTATTTATACACGACCCCACAAGCTTGTAGCTTTAATTTTAATCGTGTTTAAATAAAGGTCATACATACATACATACATACATACATACATACATACATACATACATACATCGGCTGCTTTCGAAGGCTCTTTCAGACAACCAAATATCTGACATCGAGTTTCAGATGATTATGGCCGAATCTTCGCAGTACAAAGTGCTGAGAGACGCTGTTAGGGCTAAACTTACTCGCCAGTCGTCTATACCAGATGTAGAGAAGATCAAAAAAGACCTTCGCGGCGAGATAGAGGGAGATTATCGAAAAAAAAATAAATGCCATCACCGCTGGTTTGAATTAACAATTGAAAATTCATGGCTTTATTTTCATATAATTAAAACATGATCATTTGTTTTCACTTGGTCATGTTTCTTGTCTATGAATATTTCACGCCCGAGTGCCAGAGACACGTGCGTGACATAACACGTGAAGTGGTTGAGTGCTTGACTCACGTGTAAATAATGTCATCTCGTGTTTTCTTGAATTTCTTGAAAGTTCGCTGTCATTGTCACAAGCAAAATTACAATTCATTTGCTATTTGCTTCAGAAGAGTACACAGCGCGAACTTGCGGCTCTGAAGAATGACAAAAAAAAAGACTTTCTCGATTTTATTCTGTAAAAAGACGGCAACTCGTTTGGTAAGACAAGCTTTTTCTGTCAAAATGGACAAGTATCTTTCGCCGTAATCGAATATTT
>JAHPZR010001166.1:0-12500 GCA_019787425.1 Platygyra sinensis | reverse complement strand
TCCTTGGCCAGCGCGGCCTCCGGTAACTTTGCGAAACGAAACTTTGAAACGGAAATGGTTACTATTGCGCCCATAGCGGGTACTTTGCGAAATGGGTACTTTGCGAAACGATCTACAGTGAACTCAAAGTCCTCGATGATGATTTTACATGACGTGAAGCAAAATCTCTGAATGGTCATGAAACGCGCTGTTATTTTGATATGCACGCCTAATTCCATGATTATATGGTCGCACAGCTGCTGATATATCTTCTGAAATCTGTTCCTACGTATACAAACAACTGTTAAAACGAAATGCTCCAATTTGCGTGGAGATTTCACTTCTATAAAGCAAATTTAAAATTTCTTGCTAAGGGTGTCTCCCGTTATCTTGCAATTAAATAATTCTTCCTCTGTATAAAAATTTTATTCATCCCCACTTTTCTATTCACAATCAGATTCCACACTATCCCATTCGCCATCCCAGGGTTCCGCAGTTACCCGGTTCCTGTTTTACAGACACCCCTTTTAGTTCTTGTATTGATATTGCGTGAATAAAGGGATTTTTGGCAACGTTTGAATACGGAAAAAATAACAACAACAGAAAAAAAACACGACAACTCGTTGTTGCGAATCTGGGGCCCGTTTCTCGAAGCTCCCGGTAATTACCGGGCCCGTTAAGCTGTTTTGTTTTCCATTCTAGAGGAGTTTCAAAAAGTTTGAAAATGTATAGTAAAGTTATCAACTAAAGAAACAAAATGGACTTCATCAGAGGTCAGAACACGCCCCACTTTTCTTGAGACTTTGATATCAAAATCTGATTCCGGGCTCGGTAAGTTACCGGGTCTTTCGAGAAACGGGCCCCAGATACTAGTTTTATTATTGTCACGGTTGTTCATTATTTCGTGACGTACCATATGGGCGTTTGTGTACATTCACAACAGTTCTCAGGGACCAAGAAAACTAAAACATGTGGTCATTTAATAAGTTCAATTACCAAAAACTCATGACGATCGAAGCTAACTACAACAAAAACAAAGATTTTCCTCCGCATTGTTTTGGCATAACTTCCTGTTTACAAGTCTAGGCGTACGCAACCTGAAAATACGTCCATGTGAAACAAACACTAAGCTGTTCCTATTCGAAACAAGAGTGGCTTGTTTAAGGATTTTTCTTTTCTTTTCCCCTTGAAGGCTCACGATTTCTGCATTACTTCAAGCTACGTTGTCTAACAATAGATCTTACAGTTAATCACTTCACAAAGTACCATTTCGCAAAGTACCATTTCACAAAGTACCGTTTCGCAAAGTACCATTTCGCAAAGTACCGTTTCGCAAAGTACCATTTCGTTTCGTTTCGCAAAGTACCGTAAGCCGGCCAGCGCCACCAATGCCTCGCAATGCCTCTCAATGGTCGCAGTGTTTCCCTTCTCAACGATGTCTTTAGCCTTGTTTCGCTTGAATTCCAGAAATTGAAGCTTTGTGGAAATCTCTTTAAGAAGTGTATCCATTCTCGCGGTCTCGTTAGTCCCGTCGGAGGTGCCACTTAGTGTTGGAAATCACCAGTTCACCCAACACTAGTCTCGTCTCAATATCCTTTATTCGTCACAATGGTCACAAAAAGGCTCAACCATCACCGAACACGTTTTTGTCTACTCTGAATTATAGATCATTCTCTATTGTAAATATATTCATTAATCACGTGATCAACTTGTCACTCAAACTTAGTTACATTAATCTGTTCGGTTGTTGATTATTGTACGGTACTTGTCACGATATGAATTCCTTTTTTGTCACGCACCTATGAGTAACGCAACTATGAATCTCTGACATCACAGATGTACATGGATTAGATTACATCAATCGAAGGAAGTGGTTACAAGAAGCGAATTACAACCTAAGGTTTGAGTGATGATCTATCCAGCAAAGAGGAGCTAGGTATTAAGCCCTTCAACAAGTGAAACACCTCTATCAGTGCAGGAAGAGGAAAAGGATACAATAGTCCATCAGTTATAAATACCAAGAGTAAAGAAATCCCTGAAATTTCTACCAAGAGGAGGAAAGAAATCACTGAAATCTCTACCAAGAGGCGTTAGAAAAGTAGCCAATAACACCAAACATTATAAAACAACAGAAGATTCAGTTCCTGAGTGGCTCACTTTGTATGGAGACGATGAAGGGCCGAACACAGAGAAGAGAGCTTAGTAACCCCACCTGCAGTACCAGTACCTTGCCACACTAAACCGCGTGCGATAAGCTTCACATTTTTATGCTTGTCAAACAGGATCAAAATGTCGAAAAGTTATATATATATGTCGAATTTCCATATTTATGTCCAAATTGTAATATATATGTCCAAATTACAATATATATATCCAAACTGTAATATATGTATCCAAATGGTAATATAAATATATCGAAAATACAAGTGCTGTGCAACTGATTCCACAAGATGAAGACTAGAACTACTGTGTTTTGTTCTCAATAAAAATGTATTTCAAACCGATATCTAGTGTGTTGTTCGATTGTAGTTTATTTCTTTGTTAAGGGGACTTAAGTCTTATTATTCATTGTATCCTTATTTCCAGATACTTTGTGTTTAACACTTCGTAGTTGTTTTAATTTTGATGTATTCATTTCAAATCTGTGCGTATTTGAATCATTTCGCTAATAAAAGTAATATTCAAGAAACGTGTTGTTTCAAAAGCCATCTTCATGATAAACGCTTCGAATAAACTGAAAGTCTCGGAGATAAACTTTCGCAGCAAAGCGATTACAAGAACGATAGCGCTTTTGTCAAAATTCGAGCTTATAATTTTAACACATAAGAGATTTTTCATGAGCCAATCAGGGTTCACTATTAGCCGGCAGGTTTAGGCAAGCTCATTGTTTTCATTGTACTAGAGTGACGCTTATTAGTAAAATTAGTAACCCTATACCAAATTAGTATGCAGGAAATCCACATTAGTATGGCGGAAGGGACTTTATTAGTATGCAGGAAATCGACATTAGTATGCAGGAAGACAGCAACCGCATTCCCAGGGTCTTTTCCCTGGCTTGGGGGCGGGGCGGGAGCGCGCGCTGGATGAAGTGTTTGGGATTTAGGTAACGGTACGATCATGTTGCGAAAAAGCGAATTGAGACAAAACTTTGCAAAAGTCGCTGAAATTCTCCGACTGTCGCAAAAGTATTTGAAAACAAATTCGGCCAAGTTGTAGAGAAACTTTCCGACCTCATTTTGTTTGTTTGGTTTCGTGAAAGCAACGAAATTTAGAGATTCGAGCGAATATTTGCAGTGCGTCCAAAATGATTTGGCAAAGAGTTGCCTCCCTTGTCAAATATTTTACAAACCAAAAAAAAAAATTTGCCGAGCACGGAAAGGCCTAGGTACGAGTTTAGTGCTTGAGTGTTACGCAGCATTTTTAAGCAGCGGTTTGCCCAGTAAAATCTCGTAAGATAAGAGATGACAAGAGGAGACAAAGGTAAACTATTCATTCTTTTCGTTCCTTTATTTACTCTCTCCCTACTCAGCAAGAGTGTGTGCCCCCTGTGGTCGAGCTTAGCCTGAGGGAAATCTTTTGTTGTTATGTGCACGTGGTCGACCACGCGCACATTTGCACGCGCTAACGTAAAAATCGTGCGCAGTTGGGATGCGCAATGCAATACTGAGGAATCACCTCTTGCAAAATTTTAGTCGAATTTCATAGGTCTCAGTCTCATTTTTTAGCGGTTAACGTACGTCGCGCAGTCTCGATTTTTGTACAAAGCTCTCTCGGAATCTCGACGTTTTGCAAGTTTAAGGGATGGAGGTCCTGATTCGTTTTTTTTTGTTTGTTTTATAAATGACATCTTGTAGTCACTTGAAATTGTTAAAGCAACTTTCAAATTTCCGAGAAAATGTTAATCATAATTTCCCTTTGTCTTGATTCCACAAAAAGCTACAAAACTTACCACGTCATTCTAGCGCCAAAGAAACAGTTATTTTGTGCTAGGATATCACAACGTGATGGGTTAATAGTCAAATGTCTACTTTCAGCCTGTTCGCAGACGTTGTCCAAAAGGGAATCAATAAGCCACACACTACCCACGATATCTCATGGTGAAACCCACTGAGTCTGAGAACTTATCTGTTGGCTCATTGTAGCTCATTCTCGGGCTCGCAAAGGAAAACGGCAGTCTCGCCGTCGCGCATTTACCATTCGAAACCCCTAGATATGCTTTTAAAAACTACTAAAGCCCTCAAAAACAATATGCGTCACTAAATTCAATCTTTATTTAATGTGAGAGAAAATAAGAAAGATCTCAGGGGCAAAAACAAACTTGTTTTCTTTGTAGCTAAGACCACAACTTACGGCTTCAAATAGAATTCTTACATTCCGGATGGTAAGGGGCGGAATGCTTACGGTTTACCCGTTAATTTAAGATCAGTGGCCGAATTTGGCCCTTTCAGGAATGAAATAAGAAGGCTACGAAACTTGTAATTTTATACCATAATTGATAAATTTTTTCAAGTTATCTTCATCTTTTTCTCGGTTTATTTGCAATTGTTATTGCTAGAGGCCTAAGAAGCCTCATTTTCATCGAGTTTAAATTAAGCCGTCATCATCACCAACAAGAAACTGTCACTTATATTTCTATGCAAAAAAAAAAGTTTATTACTCAAGCAATGACTCTACTTAACTAGATAATTAAACACCCACATGAAATTATCTTCACAACTGTTCCACTTGCTGTATGCAAAAAAAAACATGAATGTGTTATGAACCTATTGTAACAAGCCTAGCAAAAAACTGACTTATGTTCAGTGTGACTGTGTGCTGATTGTAGTTGGTTATTAGCGCTGAGCGAAAGGGTTGAGAGGATTGGCAGATGGGATGTTCCTTGGTGGAGGTGGAGCTAGGCCTGGTGGCCCACCTGGCTGATTGCCACCTCTCTTCTGCTGTTGCTGTTGTATTTGACCAGGTGTCAATCGGAAATGGAACTGGAGGAAAAACTGCCAAAAAAAGAATTCTGTTAAAACAAATTAATTTTTAAAACATTCTGACATGTGTATTACTGCGACAATAGTTACTGGCAACAGCTCCCTTCCGATTCTCAGATTAATAAATCCATTTAACAGCATGCCCTTCCAAGAGGCCATAATTCCAAGAATTTCCATGATACAAATACAAAATTTCCAGAACCCACGAATACTGTTATGCATTTTTAGTTCCCAATAAGAAAGACCAGGAGTCGTTCTTTAAAGTGCCTATGAAGTAAAAAATAATTGCTGCTTGTTTGAAAGGTTTTCAAAGTAAAGAAGAATGGCATTTTCCTTCTTGGAATATTTTTTTTCGTTTTAGAAATATAAGTGACAGTTTTCTTGTTGGTGATGATGACGGCTTAATTTAAACTCGATGAAAATGAGGCTTCTTAGGCCTCTAGCAATAACAATTGCAAATAAACCGAGAAAAAGATGAGATAACTTGAAAAAATTTATCAATTATGGTATAAAATTACAAGTTTCGTAGCCTTCTTATTTCATTCCTGAAAGGGCCAAATTCGGCCACTGATCTTAAATTAACGGGTAAACCGTAAAGCATTCCGCCCCTTACCATCCGGAATGTAAGAATTCTATTTGAAGCCGTAAGTTGTGGTCTTAGCTACAAAGAAAACAAGTTTGTTTTTGCCCTGAGATCTTTCTTATTTTCTCTCACATTAAATAAAGATTGAATTTAGTGACGCATCATTGTTTTTGGAGGGCTTTAGTAGTTTTTAAAAGCACTATCTAGGGGTTTCGAATGGAAATGCGCGACGGCGAGACTGCCGTTTTCCTTTGCGAGCCCGAGAATGAGCTACAATGAGCCAACAGATAAGTTCTCAGACTCAGTGGGTTTCACCATGAGATATCGTGGGTAGTGTGTGGCTTATTGATTCCCTTTTGGACAACGTCTGCGAACAGGCTGAAAGTAGACATTTGACTATTAACCATCACGTTGTGATATCCTAGCACAAAATAACTGTTTCTTTGGCGCTAGAATGACGTGGTAAGTTTTGTAGCTTTTTGTGGAATCAAGACAAAGGGAAATTATGATTAACATTTTCTCGGAAATTTGAAAGTTGCTTTAACAATTTCAAGTGACTACAAGATGTCATTTATAAAACAACAAAAAAAACGAATCAGGACCTCCATCCCTTAAACTTGCAAAACGTCGAGATTCCGAGAGAGCTTTGTACAAAAATCGAGGACTGCGCGACGTACGTTAACGCTAAAAAATGAGACTGAGACCTATGAAATTCGACTAAAATTTTGCAAGAGGTGATTCCTCAGTATTGCATTGCGCATCCCAACTGCGCACGATTTTTACGTTAGCGCGTGCAAATGTGCGCGTGGTCGACCACGTGCACATAACAACAAAAGATTTCCCTCAGGCTAAGCTCGACCACAGGGGGCACACACTCTTGCTGAGTAGGGAGAGAGTAAATAAAGGAACGAAAAGAATGAATAGTTTACCTTTGTCTCCTCTTGTCATCTCTTATCTTACGAGATTTTACTGGGCAAACCGCTGCTTAAAAATGCTGCGTAACACTCAAGCACTAAACTCGTACCTAGGCCTTTCCGTGCTCGGCAAATTTTTTTTTTTTGGTTTGTAAAATATTTGACAAGGGAGGCAACTCTTTGCCAAATCATTTTGGACGCACTGCAAATATTCGCTCGAATCTCTAAATTTCGTTGCTTTCACGAAACCAAACAAACAAAATGAGGTCGGAAAGTTTCTCTACAACTTGGCCGAATTTGTTTTCAAATACTTTTGCGACAGTCGGAGAATTTCAGCGACTTTTGCAAAGTTTTGTCTCAATTCGCTTTTTCGCAACATGATCGTACCGTTACCTAAATCCCAAACACTTCATCCAGCGCGCGCTCCCGCCCCGCCCCCAAGCCAGGGAAAAGACCCTGGGAATGCGGTTGCTGTCTTCCTGCATACTATGTCGATTTCCTGCATACTAATAAAGTCCCTTCCGCCATACTAATGTGGATTTCCTGCATACTAATTTGGTATAGGGTTACTAATTTACTATAAGCGTCACTCTAGTACAATGAAAACAATGAGCTTGCCTAAACTGCCGGCTAATAGTGAACCCTGATTGGCTCATGAAAAATCTCTTATGTGTTAAAATTATAAGCTCGAATTTTGACAAAGCGCTATCGTTCTTGTAATCGCTTTGCTGCGAAAGTTTATCTCCGAGACTTTCAGTTTATTCGAAGCGTTTATCATGAAGATGGCTTTTGAAACAACACGTTTCTTGAATATTACTTTTATTAGCGAAATGATTCAAATACGCACAGATTTGAAATGAATACATCAAAATTAAAACACTACGAAGTGTTTAAACACAAAGTATCTGGAAATAAGGATACAATGAATAATAAGACTTAAGTCCCCTTAACAAAGAAATAAACTACATGTCGAACAACACACTAGATATCGTAATTGAAATACATTATATTGAGACAAATTACACAGTAGTACTAGTCTTCAACTGTGGAATCAGTATGCACAGAACTGGTATTTATCGAATATTCGAATAATACCAGTTCTGTGCATACATATATAAAGTTGGACTAGAACTACTGTGTAATTTGTCACAATAAAATGTATTACAATTGGACGATAACTAGTGTGAAGTTCGACATGTAGTATATAACTTTGTTAAGGGGACTTAAGTCTTATTATTCATTGTATCCTTATTTCCAGATACTTTGTGTTTAAACACTTCGTAGTGTTTTAATTTTGATGTATTCATTTCAAATCTGTGCGTATTTGAATCATTTCGCTAATAAAAGTAATATTCAAGAAACGTGTTGTTTTCAAAAGCCATCTTCATGATAAACGCTTCGAATAAACTGAAAGTCTCGGAGATAAACTTTCGCAGCAAAGCGATTACAAGAACGATAGCGCTTTTGTCAAAATTCGAGCTTATAATTTTAACACATAAGAGATTTTTCATGAGCCAATCAGGGTTCACTATTAGCCGGCAGGTTTAGGCAAGCTCATTGTTTTCATTGTACTAGAGTGACGCTTATTAGTAAATTAGTAACCCTATACCAAATTAGTATGCAGGAAATCCACATTAGTATGGCGGAAGGGACTTTATTAGTATGCAGGAAATCGACATTAGTATGCAGGAAGACAGCAACCGCATTCCCAGGGTCTTTTCCCTGGCTTGGGGGCGGGGCGGGAGCGCGCGCTGGATGAAGTGTTTGGGATTTAGGTAACGGTACGATCATGTTGCAAAAAGCGAACTGAGACAAAACTTTGCAAAAATCGCTAGAATTCTCCGACTGTCGCAAAAAGTATTCCAAAACAAACTCGGCCAAGTTGTAGAAAAACCTTCCGACCTCATTTTTGTGTTTGTTTGGTTTCGTCAAAGCAACGAAATTTAGAGATTCGAGCGAACATTCGAAGTGCGTTCAAAATGTTTTTACGTCAAATTTTATACAAACCAATTTTTTTGTGTGCTGAGCGCGGAAAGGCCTGGGTACGAGTTTAGCGCTACGGTGTTACGCAGGATTTGTAAGCAGCGGCTTTCCCAGTAAAATCACGTAAGATAAGAGATGACAAGCGGAAACAAAGGTAAACTGTTCATTCTTTCGTTCCTTTATTTACTCTCTCCCTACTCAGCAAGAGTGTGTGCCCCCTGTGGTCGAGCTTAGCCTGAGGGAAATCTTTTGTTGTTATGTGCACGTGGTCGACCACGCGCACTTTGCACGCGCTAACGTAAAAATCGTGCGCAGTTGGGATGCGCAATGCAAATACTGAGGAATCACCTCTTGCAAAATTTTAGTCGAATTTCATAGGTCTCAGTCTCATTTTTTAGCGTTACGTACGTCGCGCAGTCCTCGATTTTTGTACAAAGCTCTCTCGGAATCTCGACGTTTGCAAAGTTTAAGGGATGGAGGTCCTGATTCGTTTTTTTTGTTTGTTTTATAAATGACATCTTGTAGTCACTTGAAATTGTTAAAGCAACTTTCAAATTTCCGAGAAAATGTTAATCATAATTTCCCTTTGTCTTGATTCCACAAAAAGCTACAAAACTTACCACGTCATTCTAGCGCCAAAGAAACAGTTATTTTGTGCTAGGATATCACAACGTGATGGTTAATAGTCAAATGTCTACTTTCAGCCTGTTCGCAGACGTTGTCCAAAAGGGAATCAATAAGCCACACACTACCCACGATATCTCATGGTGAAACCCACTGAGTCTGAGAACTTATCTGTTGGCTCATTGTAGCTCAATTCTCGGGCTCGCAAAGGAAAACGGCAGTCTCGCCGTCGCGCATTTACCATTCGAAACCCCTAGATAGTGCTTTTAAAAACTACTAAAGCCCTCCAAAAACAATATGCGTCACTAAATTCAATCTTTATTTAATGTGAGAGAAAATAAGAAAGATCTCAGGGGCAAAAACAAACTTGTTTTCTTTGTAGCTAAGACCACAACTTACGGCTTCAAATAGAATTCTTACATTCCGGATGGTAAGGGGCGGAATGCTTTACGGTTTACCCGTTAATTTAAGATCAGTGGCCGAATTTGGCCCTTTCAGGAATGAAATAAGAAGGCTACGAAACTTGTAATTTTATACCATAATTGATAAATTTTTTCAAGTTATCTTCATCTTTTTTCTCGGTTTATTTGCAATTGTTATTGCTAGAGGCCTAAGAAGCCTCATTTTCATCGAGTTTAAATTAAGCCGTCATCATCACCAACAAGAAAACTGTCACTTATATTTTCTAAAACGAAAAAAAATATTCCAAGAAGGAAAATGCCATTCTTCTTTACTTTGAAAACCTTTCAAACAAGCAGCAATTATTTTTTACTTCATAGGCACTTTAAAGAACGACTCCTGGTCTTTCTTATTGGGAACTAAAAATGCATAACAGTATTCGTGGGTTCTGGAAATTTTGTATTTGTATCATGGAAATTCTTGGAATTATGGCCTCTTGGAAGGGCATGCTGTTAAATGGATTTATTAATCTGAGAATCGGAAGGGAGCTGTTGCCAGTAACTATTGTCGCAGTAATACACATGTCAGAATGTTTTAAAAATTAATTTGTTTTAACAGAATTCTTTTTTTGGCAGTTTTTCCTCCAGTTCCATTTCCGATTGACACCTGGTCAAATACAACAGCAACAGCAGAAGAGAGGTGGCAATCAGCCAGGTGGGCCACCAGGCCTAGCTCCACCTCCACCAAGGAACATCCCATCTGCCAATCCTCTCACCCTTTCGCTCAGCGCTAATAACCAACTACAATCAGCACACAGTCACACTGAACATAAGTCAGTTTTTTTGCTAGGCTTGTTACAATAGGTTCATAACACATTCATGTTTTTTTTTGCATACAGCAAGTGGAACAGTTGTGAAGATAATTTCATGTGGGTGTTTAATTATCTAGTTTAAGTAGAGTCATTGCTTGAGTAATAAACTTTTTTTTTTGCATAGAAATATAAGTGACAGTTTCTTGTTGGTGATGATGACGGCTTAATTTAAACTCGATGAAAATGAGGCTTCTTAGGCCTCTAGCAATAACAATTGCAAATAAACCGAGAAAAAGATGAAGATAACTTGAAAAAATTTATCAATTATGGTATAAAATTACAAGTTTCGTAGCCTTCTTATTTCATTCCTGAAAGGGCCAAATTCGGCCACTGATCTTAAATTAACGGGTAAACCGTAAGCATTCCGCCCCTTACCATCCGGAATGTAAGAATTCTATTTGAAGCCGTAAGTTGTGGTCTTAGCTACAAAGAAAACAAGTTTGTTTTTGCCCCTGAGATCTTTCTTATTTTCTCTCACATTAAATAAAGATTGAATTTAGTGACGCATATTGTTTTTGAGGGCTTTAGTAGTTTTTAAAAGCATATCTAGGGGTTTCGAATGGTAAATGCGCGACGGCGAGACTGCCGTTTTCCTTTGCGAGCCCGAGAATGAGCTACAATGAGCCAACAGATAAGTTCTCAGACTCAGTGGGTTTCACCATGAGATATCGTGGGTAGTGTGTGGCTTATTGATTCCCTTTTGGACAACGTCTGCGAACAGGCTGAAAGTAGACATTTGACTATTAACCCATCACGTTGTGATATCCTAGCACAAAATAACTGTTTCTTTGGCGCTAGAATGACGTGGTAAGTTTTGTAGCTTTTTGTGAATCAAGACAAAGGGAAATTATGATTAACATTTTCTCGGAAATTTGAAAGTTGCTTTAACAATTTCAAGTGACTACAAGATGTCATTTATAAAACAAACAAAAAAAAACGAATCAGGACCTCCATCCCTTAAACTTGCAAAACGTCGAGATTCCGAGAGAGCTTTGTACAAAAATCGAGACTGCGCGACGTACGTTAACCGCTAAAAAATGAGACTGAGACCTATGAAATTCGACTAAAATTTTGCAAGAGGTGATTCCTCAGTATTGCATTGCGCATCCCAACTGCGCACGATTTTTTACGTTAGCGCGTGCAAATGTGCGCGTGGTCGACCACGTGCACATAACAACAAAAGATTTCCCTCAGGCTAAGCTCGACCACAGGGGGCACACACTCTTGCCTGAGTAGGGAGAGAGTAAATAAAGGAACGAAAAGAATGAATAGTTTACCTTTGTCTCCTCTTGTCATCTCTTATCTTACGAGATTTTACTGGGCAAACCGCTGCTTAAAAATGCTGCGTAACACTCTAGCACTAAACTCGTACCTAGGCCTTTCCGTGCTCGGCAAATTTTTTTTTTTTTGGTTTGTAAAATATTTGACAAGGGAGGCAACTCTTTGCCAAATCATTTTGGACGCACTGCAATATTCGCTCGAATCTCTAAATTTCGTTGCTTTCACGAAACCAAACAAACAAAATGAGGTCGGAAAGTTTCTCTACAACTTGGCCGAATTTGTTTTCAAATACTTTTGCGACAGTCGGAGAATTTCAGCGACTTTTGCAAAGTTTTGTCTCAATTCGCTTTTTCGCAACATGATCGTACCGTTACCTAAATCCCAAACACTTCATCCAGCGCGCGCTCCCGCCCCGCCCCCAAGCCAGGGAAAAGACCCTGGGAATGCGGTTGCTGTCTTCCGCCTAATGTCGATTCCTGCATACTAATAAAGTCCCTTCCGCCATACTAATGTGGATTTCCTGCATACTAATTTGGTATAGGGTTAATTTACTGATAAGCGTCACTCTAGTACAATGAAAACAATGAGCTTGCCTAAACTGCCGGCTAATAGTGAACCCTGATTGGCTCATGAAAAATCTCTTATGTGTTAAAATTAAGCTCGATTTGACGAAAGCGCTATCGTTCTTGTAATCGCTTTGCTGCGAAAGTTTATCTCCGAGACTTTCAGTTTATTCGAAGCGTTTATCATGAAGATGGCTTTTGAAACAACACGTTTCTTGAATATTACTTTTATTAGCGAAATGATTCAAATACGCACAGATTTGAAATGAATACATCAAAATTAAACAACTACGAAGTGTTAAACACAAAGTATCTGGAAATAAG
>JAHPZR010001165.1:32500-49476 GCA_019787425.1 Platygyra sinensis | reverse complement strand
AATGTTGTGTAACGTTTGGACATTTCTGTCAGTGCTTTATTTCTTTATCGACTTCTAAAGGCGGCTTTTCCATTTTCTTTTTTCAAATAGAGCAAAATTTAGAACACCAATTACAGCTTCAGAATGCGAGAAGTTTGACAAAAGCTGGGTATCAGACGCCAGACGCCGGAAATGGGCGTGGGTTTTGAAAGTCTTTGAGGAATGGAAGAAGCAGAGAAATGAAGCGGTTTTGAAACAAGATTACAGTGGCAAGCCGGTAATTCAAGTGTTAAACGCAAACGGTATTGTTGACAATGTTGTAAGCTATCAGTTTTTGTGCATTTTATACATTAAAATTCCTAAAACAGGCTGCAATATTTTTGATAATTGTAGCCTGCACACTGCAATATTAAAAATATTGCAGCCTGCACACTGCAATATTTTTAATATTGCAGCATGCTTATTTAGCGCGTTTAATTATATTACCCCTGAGAATTTCCCTGCTAACAAAAAGGACCACCCCCGTTTTCCTCAGACAGTTGTTTTGCATCTTTTAAGACTGCAATCAGTGATTTAGGGCAGAGAGAGAACAATGGCACTGGGTATTGAATAGTAAATATAATTACTATAGCCCAGAGCAGTAGCGTTAATTTTAATCCTCAATTGCAACTCCTCTACCTTGGTTTTAAATTTGTTCGTCTTTATCATGTCTTCTTCATCGGCAGAAAACCCTCTGAAAAACCTATAGAATCTTGCATTTAAGGATTTCGCTACGTCCAAATTACCTCACCAGCGAGTTCGTCTAGGTCACTAGCTTGCTTTGCTTTTGTCGATAATTTTATCCCGACGAAAGTTTTTAGACAAAGCAATTGAAAACATCACTCCTTTCCTCGAATATGCTTTAATCTAAACTTGAGTTGTTCTAGTTCATGACTGAAAGTAGCGTTTATTGTCAGCTGCATACAACATATACAGCAGCCATTATTGTCAGATACATCTTGCAATGCATTATGGATAACCATACCGTTACGACACAGAAGGCACCTTCCCGCCAAATCAATACAATTTATAAGGCTAAAAGCAGGTCAAAACATTCCCACTTTCGGAGGCACGGTGCGTACTGCTTGTCATGTAACTCCCAAAACACCATTTTTGTGCCTTTAAAGTGACCTGCTTTTCGGACCTGCTCTGCTTTGGCTTAACACAGTCGCAAACCAACTTTCGATCTGTACATGTTACGGCGCTTAATAGCACCCTTGGAACTGCCAACTGCCGCAAACATTCAGTTCTTCGAATGCTGCATGTCAAGTTACCGAACAAAAACTCAACCAAGAAAGAAGTGTTGAGCAAGGAAAATGAGCGACCTAGACGGACTTAAATCTTCAACTAAATGCTCACTAGTGCGTAAGTAGCCCATGACGTGCACTCCGCGCGCCTCTTCATCTCGCTGCCAGAATAGGGAGCTTACTAAAGCAAACCACGACGTTGACGGCAACAGGAAAGCCACCAAACAAAAGGTTCAAAGTGCATGCAGAAAGATGGCTGCGCACGTTCGTTATAAATCTTTGTACATGTAGAGTTCTTTGCCGTAATCTGCACAACAACAACGTAAAATAACCATGTTCTGCGCCGCCTAAGAAACCCGAACGACGACGTCTATTTCCCCTTATTTCCATCTGGAATTGAATGTTTTCGTTGCATATTTAGCATGAGCACGTTTTTAGAGCCGTTGCTAGTAAAAGTATAACTTCATTTTTGAGTTCGTCGCCGTCATTTTAATAAGCTCTCTATTAAATATCCCACCACCTCGTCATTCAGCAGTCAGAAATATGCATTTATCATTATAACATAGCTATATGCTAGCGCGCGCTGTGATTGGCTAATTTTCTATGAAAAAGAAATGGATGGTTCATAGAGATGGTTCATGCTGACGCCATCGTCGGTGAAATTTCTTGCCAGCGAAAGTTTTTCTCACAACTTTTTTCGAGTAAAACTTAACTTTAGCTGTTACTAATAGCTAGTGTTTTTCAACATTTGAGTTAGGGTTTCTCGATGACTTTGGAGACTTGGAAAATTAATGTGTCTGAAATGGTTGCAGAAACATCAGTGCTACCGGTGAAAACAACACGTGCACGCGCACGTGCACGTGTAGCGAAACGTGCTGTCAGTGAAAACAACACGTGCACGTGCACGTGCACGTGCAGAACTTGCAATTTGATAAGTGCAGAAAAAGCGACTTTTCAGCGTGAAAAATGTCTTGCTATGTTATAAAAGCAATGGACAATGCCTAGCTAGCGTCCATCCAATTCGGGATCCACTTGGATAGTTGGGAGAGCACTTAGGTAGCTAGAGATGCTCTCGGCTGCGCCTCGAGCATCTCTTACGCTACCTTCGTGCTCTCCCAACTATCCGCGTGCATCCCGAATTGGATGGACGCGCGCTAGGCATTGTCCATTCCTTTATTGAAGATTTTCACGAATTCGCTGAAATGCTATTTTTCTTTGATGAAGCTTGTTCATGAAAGCAGCTAAGAATTTCAAGGAAAATACCAGTTCCCAGCTAAGTGTTCTGCCAAAATTAAGAATCCCGGACGGTGGTCATTTTGAAGAGGCTGGGGTTTCGGCAATTCCTAATTCGCTACTGCAAGGAATCACGGTATAGTTGAGTTCATCATCTTAGACTGGATATTTGTTTTGATGAAGACAACAACCACAACCTCCTACAGGCTCCTCCTATTGAGGAAATTGGCCTTTCAGTAGTCACATAGTGGACTTCTGTACACACCGGCTAGACTGAACGCACGAAAAGCCAGCTTGTTTTTTCTTTCGTTTTGTTACTGACAGCACATTATTTGTGTTATGTCAATAATTTGTTCCACTTTTATAAGGTCAACAGTGTAAAATAATGTGTTGTTTCCGGGATTTATCTTTCACAACTTCCTGCTCGAACCCAAAAACACTTGACTCTAAAACGACGGCGACAAAGTTTGTTTTACATTCAGGAAAATAAATCATCTATAGCGCAACTTAAAACGTGTGCCAAATTCACATATAATTCTTTAACAGAGTCCTATTAGATCAAAAGACAAGAGCGCTCTGTTAATTCGGGTGACTTTTGACCTTCAAGTTAGTCAACAAAACATAGATTCGTTTAGTTTGCAAGATTTCAGATTTAGTATTTTGCTTGAGATTCCAGCAAAAAGAAAATAGAATCAGGAGATAAACAGGGGGCGAAGAAACAGCTGATAAAGTTGGCAGGTTTGATCTCTTTTGTTTTCTCTCATTAATTACACAAGCGTCAAATCTTTTGCACTGCATTTAATTTGACGTACCTTTAACAAAATTAGCAGGTACAAATTGCATGGCAAAGTTATCAGTCAGATGACATTGAAGTGAAGTGGAAACGGAGAATTACATTTAATCTTTTGAAGGGAAGAGTAAAAGCCCCTTATCGCCCCCTATCGTATTCATAAAACTGTGATTTGAATGCGTGTAAAGCTTTTTTTCGTTTCCGTATCTAGGGCCTGGAAATATGCATATACTTTTCAAAGCCAACCGATTGTTCATCAAGGCTTCTTGTAAGTCTCCTGCTGTGACTTGGTTTCATAAGATTAAAAAAACGAATTGTTTATTTTTAATCTTTCTAAGATCTTCTGTCAAGGCAGGTTGTCATCGGAGAATTAAATTTCGGCTGGATTGCAAACATCTCCATTAAACGTCTTTTCCTCGGAACTGGAATTGGTCACCATGTTGAGAGTGACTATTTTATTCTTCATCTTGGCATCTCTCTCGCTAAAACTAACTTACACAACAGATGTAGAACACAGAAACCCATTCAAAGCTTCAGGTAAGGATATACCAACTTTTAGTACCTGCAAATGTTATGAAGCGTGGTGTTGTCGCCCCTTCTATGAAATTCGGAAGAAAAAGCGTCGCTAACTCGCTAAACAAGCGGCAATCCCCTCTCATCGACCTATCCATATTGATCACAGTTCAATTTCTGAGACCTGGCGTAAATCTAACCAGCCTCATTGATACCAGTTATACTAAATTAAGTAACAGAAAAACCTGCTTATTTTGACAACTTGACGTGCCTAGAACTGTTGCCGGAAGAACTAAGTGTTGGTACGACTGAGGTCTTTCAAAGGTGTCAGTGCCCGCTGTGAAAACAGGTCTGTTTTTACATGTGTCATCCTTAAATCTCTTGCCGGTCTACGGATCTCGGGGATCAGCGGTAAAACCGGATAGATTGATCTTCGTTCGCAACATCTATTCGCCTGTTAACCATTCTAAAACTTCCAAAAAAAAAAAAAAAAAGTTCCAAAACTTCCTCAGTGCTTCTCTATTTTACGTCTCTATTTTTCTTGCTGTTGTGTGGCTACTTTGAAACGTATTCAAGCGACTCAGCAAACTTAAAAACCTCCCCTCAGTATCAACAGCATGCTCTGCACATAACAGCCTTGTATGTATTCAGAAAATAGAAGTAAATTAAGGGAATAAGACAGAATTTTCATCGAAATATATACCAGATCCAAAACGGTAGCAGGTTTACAAAGTGGGAAAAAATTGTGTCGGAAAGAATAATCAGTAGACTGGATTGAAATGAAGAAGGCTGGATTGTGAGCTTGTGTTTGTTTTGGTAAAGTTTTTCAATATTTGAAAATATTGTCTCCGCCAATTAAAACAGCAGACTTTGAAAGATGACGAAAATTTAGATTATGCCGGTTTAAAAGATCGCTTCATTTCAAAAAGTCCATTCGTTCCCACCTATTGATAAAGCCGGTCCGATCCGCAAACAATAATCAATCGATCTGGAGATAAAATTGGAAAATATTGCTTGGAGAGTTTTTGAGCACGACATTTTGCCATATTAGGGTGAACAACTTGCGAACAGAAATGATAACGAACGGCCTTTTTTCTTGTTGATTTCAGCCCCCGTTTTCTGTGGGAAGGCACCTTTTGTCTCTGTTACCATGACTGATGTTCATTTTATTAAACTCGCTAGATTGTATAGGACCCGCCTGCGAAGGTTCACACTGAACAATTGAAAGTTAAAGAGTAAATTTGTAAATCCCTCTGTTGGTGCTTTTACTTTTTGTTTCAATTGTTTGTCAAGTTAGACTTTGGATCCCATCTTTCTTAATAGATTACACACTACTCTGGCACAATCAACAGGGGTCACCTAAGAACCAAACTATCTGTTCTGAACGAAAATCGTTTTCCACTGATGAAGGGCCAAGCCTGAAACGTCTGAAACATTACCCGAAATATGGCACTTTTTTATGATTACCCCTACTGACCACGGTCATGTGAAATCTGTTCTGATGGCGATTAATCCCCTCCGATCTTAACCTCCTACGCAGACGTTCGGACAAGCCTAAGAACGTCTGCGTGGTAGACTACTCCGATCTTGTTAAGAGAATTGTTCTTTCAAACTTTCAGTACGGCGATGATAGAAGAAATTTAATGCCCGTTGTTTTAAAATAAATGTCGTTTTGAGTACCAAAAAAACCATGATTTCCGGAAAGACGATAAGATCTCAGGTTTTCGGGAGATGGGTAAAAAATTCCCAATAAGTTCGAGCTAGAGGACTCGTGTTCCTCCAGAATGACAGAACAAATAAAATATGTATAGTGCCTCGTAAAATTAACCTCTAGAGCTGGGATAAAGCACTCCAGCTAGCCTGGAGTAGCGTTTTAAAGCATTTGCGGGAGAAAACTGTCGTTTCACCTGATTTTCGCCCCGTGTTTCGTCAAAGTTAAAAGGAAAGATGACAACTACACACAGAAATTACAAAACTGTACAGCAAACTTGACGGGGTTTGTTTGAAATAAAACAAAGGATCTTTGTTCTCTCACACAGAGTATTAACATTATTAACATTAACATTTTTCATATTTTCTCTTAGATTCTCCATTGTACCAAAAAGAGGGTTGTTTTAGCGCCAAGACCGCAAAAACTGGAGTTTATCTTGGGACTTACTCCTCCAATTCCTATTCAACGGTGGAGCAATGCGCTGAGGCAGCGAGAAGACAAGATTTCACGGAATTCGCTCTCTTTGAAGGCGGGCTGTGTAAAGGAGGGCACGATCTCCAAGAAGAATACAACAATCAAGGGGCGTCTCTACGCCTCTGCAAGAGCCATGTGGGTGGGAAGGATTTTGTGGTTTTATATTCGTTGAAACAAACAGGTAGATAATTTTAATTGTAATATTTAATATCGTCGAACAGCTGAAATAAGCGAAAGTACGGTCATAAGTTTTTTGAAGTCCGAAAACAATCGTAATTTTGGACCAAATTAAGTCAGAGCACCGAATGCATTACATCCGGGGACAAAGAGGGTAAGTTTCTAAAAAAAAACTGTGGTGCTGCGTCGGTGGGGAGTAAAACAGGATAATTTCATTGGTTTTAACAACTGGGTTGATAATCACAGTCCTATTTTCAGAGCTGAAAAGAGGACTACAGAAAAACGGACTAAAACCTAAAAACACAGACGCATTTGTTCGTTTGCATTCCATGTGGGGGGAGGACTCCCTAAAATGGGCTACATAGTATGTGTGGCCCCAAAGGCTGTGGTTTTTCAGCCGTTTTGGTAATAAATAGGGTATCAATTTTAGCTGATTTTGGCCATTTTGGTCATAAATAGGGTATGGTTTATGTACTCTAGCCTTGATAAGGGTATGTTTTAAGAAATCAAAAGCCCTTCACAAATTATGCTTACGGTAATTTAACGTTGGTCTGAACTAAGGAGCTATTTATAACTCAGCTCTGAAACAAGATTTTGATGTAAGGTTCTGGTCATAAATAGGGTTTCAAATTTTTGATCAGATCATAAATAGCGTGGGGAATATCACAGATTTTGGTCATAAATGGGGTAAAGGATTTGGGAAGCGGGCCGCACACCCCCACCCAACTTTTCTGGGAGTCCCCCCTCGTGGTTTCAATACACGTTTGCATCTGTAGTTTTAATAATATTAAATACTGATTTTGAATCAATTTACTCATCCAGCTCGGCAGTAAAACAATAACTGGCAGTGTTACCTGAAAAAAAACTTCGTCTTTTTCAATATTTTTTTTTAATCTTAATGAAGAATAAAAAAGTTCGAGACAGCAGAAAGCAAATCGTGATTTTTAAAAAGGTTACGACATGTTTTAATTTTAAAGACATGTTTCGATGTTGCCAACTGACGATGATGTTGGCAACTTCGAAACATGTCTTTAAAATTAAAACATGTCGTAACCTTTATAAAAATAAAAAAAGTCTAGTTAACCTTCTTTACTTTCTCTCTTCAGTGAGTAAGTGCCCTATTGAATCGTCCGACAAAGCCAGCAAAAAGTGTCGAAGACAGAGACAAAAGGAACTGACAATAACCAGAAAAGATTACCAGCTGGCACAAGATAATAACCAACTTGCATACCTCAATAAGAACCCAGCTGAAGTATACAGTATCCTTCAACGAGATGCTTTAGATCACCATTGGATTAAGTTGTACAACTCTACTATATACAAGAACTTAGGTCTCTTTTTGCTGTTTAACCGTAGCAAGGAAGATGACTACAACAAAATATACAACTTCTTTGTTCAAAATCAACTGACGGGGGTTCCTCAGGTAAGTTCTTTTCCTTTTTCTCTGTTTTAGTTTCAAGGTGGATATATATTTACTTTCTAGTATATAGTCTTTTTCTTCTGAAGAGATGTTGACTTCGATTTTAAATGTCCATTAAAATAGCACTTTTAGAGCATTTTAGCAAGCCGAGCGAGCGCCATCTTGTATGTCCAAATTAAAAAATATATATATAATTTGTTTACCTACGGAGCAGCAAGGAGGTCACAAAAACTCGTTCAGAAATGCCCATGCATTATTCCAGGATCGAATTGAAATTTGGAAATGTTGTGTTTTGAGGAGAGTGGAAAAACAGGAATACTCGTAGAAAAAGCTCACGGAGCAGAGTAGAGAACCAACAACAAACTCAACCCACATATGACACCGGGTCCAGGAATCGAGCCCGGGACACTTTGGTGGGAGGCGAGCGCTCTCGCCACTGCGGCGCAATCCCTGCGGGAGGCTTGGAGAGACGGAGGAAACTAGCATCCCAGGGATTAAACCAACCCCTTAACCTATCGCGACTTCAAGATGGCCGACAGCGAGGCGAACAAAACTACGTATCGCTCACTCAGAAATAACCTGAGAATTACAGCTAATCATTTGGAAAAACCATTTTGGGGGCAAAGGAAAGGGACAAGTATCTTCAACCATGCATGCATTAACCCCTGAAGTCGCTTTTCTGTTTATTTTTCAGGAAGACAAAAGATATTTTCGATTTTCTTTTCAAGACAAGGACATTCCTTTCAGAAATCTAGGTGACCTTGCTCTTTGGAGAGATGACACGCTGTTTACTGACCAGCGATTGGCTGGTAGCAATCCAATGGCCATTCAAAGGGTTTCTTGGGATCCAGGTAACCAGGCCTGTAATATCTGTTGCTCTTCCCAACAAAACAGCTCATGAAGGAATGGAACAACGCTAACTGGCCAGGGAAAATAAAAAAAAACATATTAGAGGACATTTACTAAACTTATTTTTTGTAGTTTCGTATGATAATGATATTGTTAAGTGACAGGCTCTTCTCAAATCACAAACGCCACGCCAAAGCACCGCTTAATTTAAAACAAGCCTTGGAGCGTGATTTAATCTTTCCAAAGACGGATTCGCATATACATATCTTGTCCATTCGATTTCCTTGTGTCTTAAACTTATTATTGGTGTAAAGTTAAACTTGAAATTTCATGTGACTGATCTTCGACAAAACGTGGTGAGCCAAGTATTGAAAAACTAGCTAATTTGCATTCTGCATAAAGATTTCGCTCAATAGCAAACTGGCTTTTTTCATTCCATCTTTCAGAAGCACATGGAGGATTAGACTGGACAAAATTGAGTGGGAAATTAAATCCAAGTTTTGACTGGGAAGGAGAAATACAAGATGTCATTGGGTTAGACATTTCACTTCATAAGGTATATCGATGTATTAGCGATAACCTCCATTTGCCCAGCAATAATTTATGCTTCAAGAGCTTAGCTCGAGGAAAACTGTAATTTTTGAGAAAGAGATAGGGTCCATTAGGGACAAATATCCGAGCATATTTTCGCCCCAAATAGAGGCTATTGCACTTATTATTCTTCAAATAATTTTACCGACACGCCTGCCTTTGAAAATTGGGGAATATCACTCGGATATTCCTCAGTTTTAGTTGGGGAATATTCAGTCACGCGAGGCGTTAAGACCAATCGCGTGCGAGCGAAAATATTTCATGGATTATAACGTGGAATACAAACATTGGAAACAATGAGCTCATCTGTCTTTTCTTATGGCTTTTGGGTAGTTTTAAACTGTTTAAGTAAATGTAAGTCTTGGCAGTCTGTACAGTTAAAATTAGTCTGCTTAGCAGAAAACAATCATTCTGTCAATTGTTGTTCTTGCTATAAAGTAAAACTCAATATCATAATGTTGGCAGGCGATATCTGATGGATTCGTTTATGTGGTCCATTACCCTCTCTATGACGGACTGGATTCACTGGGCGTCGACAGGTTTGGAAAACTAATGGATGCCTTCTCACCTATCGCCATATTTGCATCAAAACCCAGTCGACAACAACGGTCAAACATACTTAAACCAGTTGCCATTCAATTAAACAGCTCCTCAGGTATGATTTTTATATTCTACTTTACTTTACTTTGCTGCACTCTACTCCACTGCACTGCATTGCACTGTATTCCACTCCACTTCACTCCACTCCACTCCACTCCACTCCACTCCACTCCACTCCACTCCACTCCACTCCACTCCACTCCACTCCACTCCACTCCACTCCACTCCACTCCACTCCACTCCACTCCACTCCACTCCACTCCACTCCACTCCACTCCACTCCAATCCCATCTAATCCCATCCAATCCCATCCAATCCAGGCCAGTCCAATCCAATCCAGTCCAATCCAGTCCAACGCACTCCAATAGCCCTTTTCGCGGTTAATTTTTCTCATTTGCATTACAATGTAATCCAATGTGGATGCGAGGCAATTTCGGGCTAAAACTGCAAGATAGCCCGAAATTGCCTCGCATACATGCTAGATTGTATTGTAATGCAAATGAAAAAAAATAACCGTGAAAAGGGCTATTCAACCCACTCCACTCCATTCAACTCCACTCTAGTTTACTAGCTCCACTCCACTCCACTCTAATTAACTCGCTTCCACTCGCCTCCACTCGCCTCCACTCCACTCCACTCCACTCCACTCCACTCCACTCTAATTAACTCGCTTCCACTCGCCTCCACTCCACTCCACTCCACTCCCATTCTACTCCACTCCCATAAAATCCAATCGAATCCACTCCAGCCCACTGCACTCCATTCTACTACACTCCCATCCAATCCAATCGAATCTGCTCCACTCCACTCCATTCTACTACACTCCCATCAACAGGGAAATCACGTGATTATCGTGACGTCATAATTGTCAGTGTTTTCGTAAAGCTTCGTTTTCGTGATGCCGGATTAGTGTAGACGGTAGGCCTAGCCGTAAAAGTAACGCTACGTTGTCAAATTTCTCCGGTTTAGTGTGGAAAGGGCCTTAAAAATGCAAAAAATTTTGAAAAAAGACAAATTGGGATTAACTTAAAACGGAGCTATGATCAGTCAAAATGTTAACTGTCATCTGTAATGTAACGCTTTTTTTTTTAGCTCCTAGCTGAGATCTTAGATTTGCAAAACATGTAACACCGGTACACTGTGTTCAGCAAACCTATCTAAACCCTTCGTGTCTAACAACACTATAAAATAAATAATTTAAGAATCTGAACTGGACTGCGTTCTCGTCAAGACTAGTCGAACACCTTGCTCACGATTTAACTGAATCACGTTCAGTCAGTTTTAATACGCAAAAAATATCACACGCGAGTGAGATTTTACAGCACGTGTAAAGCCATCTCACACGTGAAAAGGGCGAGTTTAATATTCACACCTTTGTCTCGTCCAATCAAATGATGGTTTAAAATGAGTTGTCAAGGTTGCGCACGCTTCCCGAAGGCGACCCAGACTGACAACTTCATTGTTCTTTGTTTGAAACATCTGCGAAGTTAATTTGACGTTCTTTCGCTTCTTTGATTCAGGACAAAAACGGTAAGATTGCACGTCCTTACACTTACATTTGAGACAAAGAATATGGATAAAAGCCTGATAGTTCTATTGTAAAAGCCAGTAGCTGGAGCAGTTGTTTTTCCAAAAATGTCTAACCCTCAAAATTGGCTAGCTTTCCATAAATGTCAGGATTTTTTACATTCCTTGCTTTGTTGAGACTATAAATCCAAAAATAATGTTAGAGGTTATTCCGGTGGTTTGTGCAAAAGGAGAAATTATACGAGTCTGAATTTTCCCGTGGGGAATTCACAGGTGGATTGTTTAGCTTCATTCCGCATTCCGGAGTCTGGACGGAAATTCAACAAAAATAAAGTTTACAAATTTACGAGAAATACAAATATATCGCCGTTATACAACAACTGTCGGCCCCATTTCACTTCCGCAACCGGTTTTCCTAATCAGTTTTGTTGCCATTTCCTTTTCTTTACCGGTGCCGGCGCCAGACAATAGTCCAAAGATACTCCGAGGTTTTTACATATCTGTTGTTATTTATCAGTTGAGTGCCCAAGAACAAATGTCGATACTGTTGTTTCATGACTTTTATTGGGCAATCCGTTGTTGGAATCTAGCAAATATATTTCTTTTATTTCAGTTTGAAGTTAAATAAGCTGAACACGAAATGAGATGAAACGCTCTCTTTTAACTTTCTTGCACGAACTTGACTGAAGTGTTGAATAATGGGAAGTTTGAGCAGACCAAAGAGATTTAAAAACCTAAGTCACAAGAATGGGTAAAATTTATCAGTAAAAAAAAGTTAGGGCGGAATTTATATGCACGGTAGATGACTCCTTTCGTGGAAAATGCACCAGTGCTATTTCATCTATGAGTCGATCAGTGCGTGAAATAGAGGTCTAACAGAAGGGCGAGGTACAAAGTAATGTTTAAAAAAGAAGCATTTGTCCTGATCTAATGAGTTAACTTTATTACTGAGATTGTTCCGAGCGATATTAACATCGACAAACGCTAGCGGATTCAAACGTGTTTGAAACCTGATGAAACTGACAACTCTCTTGCCACATTTAGGTTTTTAGAATTTGCGAAATCTTAATATATACACCAAGGCTATGTAATGCAACGAAAAATCGGCTCTGACCTCGACATACGAGGATGAATTTTCTCCGTTCTCACTTTTTTGTAGCTGTTGCATTGCTCTTCAAGAATTTTGAGGAGTATGTTTGCTTTTCTGGTCCCAATTGAGGGACTGAGAAAAAAAAATCACTATCATTGGCTGCTACTATGAGAAAAAAATAACCTTTTTAGGCGCGGTTATGTCAAATTGCATACTTAAATATAACTTTGAACTGACCTGTAGAATGCGTGTATGCATGCCATTCAGTTCAAATTTAGCACTGAATATGCTTGACCCGATAAAGTGATGCCTCTCTGCCTTTTTGCTACGCAAGTTTGTCTAGTAATTTGTACCGCAGAGGTATTGTATTCCCGTTTCGGACCATGCCCGGCAACTGGTGCTTACCTTAATGTGACCTTTTGTGGTCCCACCACTCATCAAAACAAAACTGTAAGTAATATTTACACCCTTCATCAATCGTATCTACTCAACATTCATTCGGTTGCTTTTAAATGTTTTACAAACTGGACTAATCTGATGAAGAAAACGCCAACAGAAGGGAATCTGAACTCTCTGAATTTCTCGCGAGTCTAAGCGAATACACACCCTAGTTCTAATCATTCTTCATGGATTTTGTTTTTCATCACCAGTTGCAAGAAAACTCCAGCTATTAATAAACAGATGTAAACATTCGATGAATCTCAGTAATTCTCTTATTTTTCTTAACGATAGGTCTGTTGCCAAGAGTTTATTCGATCGCCAAAGCTGTTGACGTTCACATAAAGAATAGTATCTGACGAAAATTAAACAGTTTACATACCACTAAAAAATAGTTCACCCCACCCAAGAAAAAACACAGACTTTACACAACAATAACTCTGCAAGTGGATTTTCCGCGAACTGAATTGCTGTGTTTCCTTGTGTCTAATCGGGTCTGCATTCAGTTTACTTTAAAATTTCACTCCACTGGGATAATAGATCTGGCACCGATGGGACAAAGCTAGTACTTGAAAAAAAAAATTCAATTTTCAATCACCCTGTTGACGTTGGCTTGAAAGACCAAAAAAATTACCAACGGAATTTTGATGTTCTAATGCGAAGATTTTACGAGGGACGTTCTCCATGAGCGACAGGGCTGTTTCGTTTGCTTTTGTCTTCTTTTGTTAGTTCCGTAGATTCCGATCTACTGAAGTCACTGAGCAAAGCGCCTCAGCAAGGTCTCTTATTTTGTGTCGCAACTTGATATCAGAATAACGTGGACAAAACAGTACGCTACTGTAACATAATATCTCTAACTGATAGTAACCGAGCGAGACGGATTTTGAGGATTTCCAGAGGTGGGAATTTCTCCTTCTATGCCTGTAGAGTTTTTTTTTTCCCGGTGTTACAACAACGGGTCTGTAGCGAATATCAACCCAGGCTTTGTGTCGCTACTTCCTCATCTTATATTGTTTAGAAATACAGTTTTTGAGGCTGTCCAACCCGCGTAATAAATCATGATCAAATTTATTTTGTTGCTTAACAAGTTATTCCAGACAATTTACAATAATTGAGGACACTGGCTTGTCAACATTTACTTTTCCATAAAGTGTTATGTCGGTCTGAGATATGAAATTTTATTTCAGTTTTTGAGTTATCTCCTGATAAACCTATGTTATTGAAGGGATGTTTTTAATCTCCAGGAATCTGAGCATAACATTGTTACTGCAAAGCACTGAGCCGGATATGTAATCCACTCAACTTGGTTCGGCAATGACATGTCGTCATTTAACCCGATTTATGACTTCAGTGAGAAAGATTTCTTTCCTGCGGAGTCAAGGCATACTCGTTGCGTGTGGTCCTGTTCTATCGCCAACCAACATTAACAACACACAGTTGTAAAACACCCGAAGAAATACCGGAACGAACGAACAAGTAACAAACCTAAAATTAACGAACACGCGATGAATGAATGAACGACTGCCGACCTTTAATAACATCTTGCACATGGTGTCGGAATTAAAGCTGTTTTAATCCACCTCGGAAATTGGTTCCAAATAAAGCATTTGACTTTTAGAGCCAGGAATTTTCCGAACTGTTTCTCGGTGACCCGAGGATATCTCCGACCATCTACGACCGTCCGAGACTCATTTTCCGGATTTGGAAAATTTCCTCCTTTCTCTAGAATTAACCAGAGTTCAAAGGAAGTTCTCATCATTGCGTTTCCTGTTAATTATTTTTCTTTCGGGAAGGACGATTATACAAAGATCTACAGAGAAATACAAATATTCTTTTTTTGTTAACGTTACTTCTAGGTTATATAAAGGCTACGAGTCCACAGCTTCTACGCTCGTAATAGTAGAATGTCAACTTGAGGATCTAGCATAAATGATCAGTTATTTTGACTATTTTTGAATTCGGCAAAGATGCATGTGCATGATTGTCCGTATAGAGTCGTAAACAGTGATCGTATGCAAATTTCCTTCGAAACGAAAATAATTCGTTCTTTTTATGATTGTTGTTTTGTTGAAGGAAGTTTTGGCGCGGACAAGCATGTCCTTGAGAGATTTTTCCTTCCTGTAAGATACAATCGGTGGCTGATTAAAGATTTCTTTGAGTCTAGCCTGTTGTTAAATCATGTGCCAGTGTTTCATGAGAATCTTTTTAAGATTCGGTGCGGCTGGATTTTAAGTTGTAACAAACGGCCATGTAGTTCTGAAAAGAACTGCATATCAGCTATTAGCACAAGACCGGTTTCGAACCCAAACTATTGGATCCTTCGTCAGTTGCTTTTTATTCAAAGAGCTCGCAATGGGAGCTAGTGCTGAGTGCTGATAGTGAAGTCAAGTCTCTTTTTATAGTGTTCCTTAATCAGCAAGGTGTTTTTGTGATTGGCTGTTAAAGCAATAAGCGATAAAATACTACATCACTCCTTTCTAGTTGAGTGTTTTTTTAACATTTTCGAAATGAAACGGGTTTTGTTGGCATATTTCTCGCACTAATTACTCACGCAGCACGCCACGCGTGCGGCACATCCAGAGTGCGACCTTCACGCCTCACAGGATCGAAATTTCCTTAACGTGTTTGGTTAGTCAATTCCTACCAATCAGCTTATTGCTTTAACAACCAGAAATCTTTAATCACTGAGCCACCGATTGTATCTTACAGGAAGGAAAAATCTCTCAAGGACATGCTTGTCCGCGCCAAACTTCCTTCAACAAAACAACAATCATAAAGAGAACGAATAGGCCACGTTCGATATATCAATATTCAAGCATGGCTCCGAGGCTTTCGGGTCAAAATTGCAAATTTTTCAAGTTTCTTTTGTTCCTCAATTCCCAAGAGAGACTTAGATACAAAGAAAACAACGCCAAATAAGGATGTTTGACCCGAAAGCCTCGGAGCCATGTTAGAATATTGATATATCGAACGTGGCCTATTGTTTTCGCCTCGAAGGAAATTTGCATATGATCACTGTTAACGACTCTATACGGACAATCATGCACATGCATCTCTGCCGAATTCAAAAATAGTCAAAATAACTGATCATTTATGCTAGATCCTCAAGTTGACATTCTACTATTACGAGCGTAGAAGCTGTGGACTCGTAGCCTTTATATAACCTTCAATGTATAACAATAATGGAAATCGGGCAGAAAGTCTCCACTCTGTGTGCTCACTCGACACAACTGAATGTTCGTTATGTTAATGTTTTCAGCTTTTGCAACAGTTTATAACAAAACAATTTTATCTGAAGATCTTTCGTGATATCCAAAACAATCTATGATTTTTTATCAGCCAAATCCGAATATCTGTATTTATATAATTATTGCCAAAAAAACCTTTATTCAAAGACACTATATGATCTACAGTAGACCTGACAAATCTAGTTAATTTGTTTCCCTCAGTGTGTTATTCCAGATTCTTTGAACAGCCTTGGCTTCGTTCAACATTTCTCGCAATGATAAGTCACTACTTTTCAGAAAACGAAACAAAAACATTGTAATTCAGAGTTAAACTTCTCGATCCTGCTTGTCTCAATATTGTACTACCATTGAAACTGGATCTGCCCAGATCTTTGAAGGATTCGACGAAACCTCTTTGTCCGCGAGGGGTACTCCCAGAAAAATTTACCCTATTTATGAAGTTATTTACGAAGAGTTAGTATAGTGTCATAATCAAGGGGTTCTTTTAAAATTCCTCTCTTTGTTTGATTTATACTCAACATCCAAATTTCCTTCCTGAAAAGGAAATAGATTAACTTTGTTCGTGTTTCCAACAAGGGTTTTCAATACTTATTCACAAATTTCGGCTAAAAATAAAATAAAATAAAATAAACTACCATACACCAAACGAGCTGGCTCGTTTGGCTCGTTTGCTCTTACACGCATATCAATTATTACTCGTTCTTTTATCCACGGCCGAGCCAAACGAGCCGCTAAATATAGGAACTCAACACTTAACGCCATAAAATTTATTCCTCGTTCTTTCATCCACTGCCGAGTCAAACGAGCCGCTAAATATATGAACTCAACACTTAACGCGCATACAAATTTTTCCACTGCCGAGCCGGCTCGTTTGGTGAATGGTTAATCTGCAGCTGCTCCTAAAAATTACCGCTAAGTATAAAGAGATGTTACCTCTTGTCCGCACTATGGCGAAAATATTTGGAAACACAACAATCACCGGTCTTTATTGAGTTGTGTTTGAGTAAACTCAGGCAGGGAAATCACGTGATTATCGTGACGTCATAATTG